>OMKP01023238.1:0-16901 GCA_900302375.1 Bathygadus melanobranchus
CTTGGGTCTGTGATGGTCATGTCTGTCTTGGGTCTGTGATGGTCGTGTCTGTCTTGGATCTGTGATGGTCATGTCTGTCTTGGGTCTGTGATGGTCATGTCTGTCTTGGGTCTGTGATGGTCATGTCTGTCTTGGGTCTGTGATGGTCATGTCTGTCTTGGGTCTGTGATGGTCGTGTGTGTCTTGGATCTGTGATGGTCATATCTGTCTTGGGTCTGTGACAGCTCAAAGAAGAGGTTCCATGTCAAGAGTGACCGAATATGAACGGTGCATTCCTGCACATCATGTTGTGAGATGGACAACCGTTGGCCTACGACCTTAAGTATACGTCGGCTGGATTTCTGTTAAGGGTCATTCAGGGGGTTTTGTTTGATTGAAATATGCATTCAAACGCAATTATCCCCATGACAGTGAGCTGAATTATGAATAAGCTGTCAACTAAACTCACTAAAACAAACGTTCCACAACATAACCTTTGGCATTAGTGTTAGAAAATTATTTTAACTAAAGGATTGATATATTTTGCTGTCAAAACCCTCCTTGGCCCCCTCATCATCACTACACCTTTAACAGAGCCACTCATTTACAGAGCAGTCAGTCAGACAAGATGGGATTTAATCATCTGAGATGGTATGACTTTTAATTAGATAGTATTAGAACAGAATGTATCAGAATATATTGTCTTAGATTTGTGATGAGATATGAGCTGAGATGGCTGCGATAACATCTATGGTGCTGGCTGGAATGATGGAATTCAAAGTGACAGTTTTCTGGATATATTTATTAATTATATGAGAGTTGATCTTTGTGGTCTACGGTATTTGTCCTTTGACTTTTCCTGGTTCCCTACGTTTGAATTGAACATTGTTATGCTGTTATTTACAAACGAAGACAATATAACTGCTTTCCTAACAATTTAGCAAAGTTAATTGTGAAAGTCAGCCCATAATATGAGGTCAAGCTTTGCTATCTAAAGGAAACTGAGGGGTTGACGTGTGAGGTGCTCTGAGTGGGGGTCATAGTTCCTCATTCTAAGTCGTTACTAGTTCATCCAATCCACAGTCATTAGGTGGGTGTCTGACTCCCAGCCCAAAGGCTCTGGGTTCAAACCCCAATGTCTACTGGTAGGCATCCCTGAGCAAGATACCCCCTACCCGCTCCTTACTGAAATGTATCTAAAAATGCACTGTAATGACTAAATAATGAACATTAACTCTTTGTATGGGACATCATTGAGCAACCTCAACTTTTGCAGATGTTACACTGCAGTTCACGGCAGTTCTCCGCAGCGGCTCGCTCGCTCACTTGGTTGTCATTGGTTGTTCTCCGCACAATGACCTCCAAGAGTGTGTCCCCTGAACCACGCCTTCACCTCAGTGTGTGATGTGGGCGTGTCGAGACGCCAGGTTTCCATGACCCACAGAGGCTCCTGGGCTAGGAGGGCCCCTATCGGATAGGGCCACAGGTCAGAGCCTCCTCATAATTAGAGGGAAATGCTCGCCGACTGGAAAGAGAGTGATGGCGGCCCCGGAGTTGTCAGAGTCAACCGAGGCACATTCTTTGTCCTCAGACCGAACAAGTCACTGCAGACGTGGAGCAGGGCAAGCAGCTGCTCTCTGATGTGTGGATGTTGCACGATCTCTCTCTTTCTTTCATCTCTCTCTCTCTGTCTCTCTCGCCCTTCTTACTGTTGTGTTTTTATATCTAAATATCGATCTGTCTGAATCCCACAAACACCTGGTCTGATAAGAGACTCACATAAAGGAGCAAGTAGCAGTTAACGGTCTACCCTGCTCCACTACAGCCTGAGGGAAGACATTTTAAAGATCTTGCAGATATGGAGACGTGAAGTGTTTGGAAGAGGCAATAAAGGAAGTGGTGTCTCAAATAACTGATTTACTTACCTTTTTTTTTCCTATTTTCATCCTTTGAAAGGAGTGTAAAGTAGCTGTTGACCTAAAAGACTATAATGTGAGGCAGTTCAAAACAAATATGCGTGTCACAAAGTTTTACATGTAAACTTTTTCCCCCTCAAAACCTTCTGTGTTGGATTAGAGATTTAAAAGATTCTCTTAGTGTCTTTATCCCTTGAGGGACATTTGAAGTCAACCACTCTCTTCGGGTGAAACTATATCTGATGAAAGAAGCATTGTATTAATACCTTCTTAGCTACAAAGTCAAGGATTTTATGCTTATGGTCATTCATGGGCAAGTATAAATAATACTCATTGAAACATTTCAAACACTTTCATTTTATTCTTTACAGCCTGGCAATAAATCAGCCTGTTTGCCTTTTGTAGCCTTCCATCTGGATTGTGGTTCAGGTCAGTTAACCTTTAGACAGTGAATCAGTCAACCCTGCCACCACAGTCATTATTCTACAAGCTCCAACGATTCAAGTCTTCCACACTAGCTTCTTCTCGATTCAATGAGAATATATTTTTGTTATAGCTGACTTTACCAAGCAGTATAAGTGTCAGATGGACAAGCGGTGTGTTAGAAGTGGGTTGCATGTGGATGCAAAGAACAATGATGAACAATTCAAAATATAAAAACACCACAGATAAGAGTGAGGCTGCGTCAGTGAACATCGTTGCTCAGGGGTTCAGCTCAGGCCAGTGTTTTCTTCCAACCCGCACAAAATCCCTCGTGGAATGTGAGGGGTCTTTCAGCAGCTGGGTTCCGCCTTTGTGGCCAGCTAACCTCAGTAGATCCGTATCTCTACCTGCGGCTCAACTCAATGTGGCCGAACACTACCGAGCCACAGGTCCCCCCTGTGAGGACTTAGTACCTGCAACCCGAGCCTATTGTTTGTGTTCGCGTTATCAATCCTAAACCTAAACTCTTTTTAATGGATACGCTCGAGATTAAGGCAGGTATAATTTGAGATTGTAATGGACCGGTGAGGGGGCCTGGCGTGGCAGACAAAGCTCTCTGTGAACTATATGAATGACTCTGAATGGAGGTCCGAGCGCGGTGCTTCCGGAAACAATTACTACTGCATCCGTCCTTGTATTTCACTTTTTGTTCCCTAAATAGCCCCAGCACTACAAAATACTTTACAGAAGTATATGTTAATGACTGAAATCATCACACAAGATTTTACGTATTGTGTGTGTGTTGTCGTTGTTGTAGCCATAGCGCTACAACATAGTGAACATACTTTAGAGATGTATCTGGTAATAACTGAAATCATCACGCGATATTGTCAAGACACTAACAATGTTGTATATATTATCCATCCATTTGTCCCCCCCCATAACGGATGACTCTTGGATGCTCCCTCTAAAGCCGAGAGTTAGGTCAGTCCATGGGTCACTCGCTGCTCTGGAGCAGCTTAACGGTTATTC
The DNA here is from genome assembly GCA_900302375.1 of Bathygadus melanobranchus. Taxonomy (NCBI): domain Eukaryota; kingdom Metazoa; phylum Chordata; class Actinopteri; order Gadiformes; family Macrouridae; genus Bathygadus; species Bathygadus melanobranchus. The sequence continues at coordinate 3,351 of OMKP01023238.1, forward strand.
ATAAATCACTCAATAGATGTGCGCTAGGATTATGTCAGGTAGCCTTCTCCTCAAACAGATGTTTTCCTGCACAGGGGGTCAAAGTTCAAGGCAAAGGGCATATAAACTTGGCCAAAGCAGAAGTTACCCTCCAAGAGATGGGAAAGCAGGTGACACAAGAGCCTGAAACAGAGCACATTGCTGGAGGTTCAAAACACGTCAGTCAGACATCAGGATCACATGACAGACGTCATGTTGACTAAATAACAGTTCAACGCTCACATACATCACAATAACCTTTGTCTAAATTTCAATTTAATTGTCTTTTGTTTTCATTTCTTTCAGATTGAAGAAAATCCTCAAATTCATTGATGCATCGGATAAACGACTATATTGCTTGTCAGTATATCAGGAATTTGTATTTTTCTCATGCTTTTAGATGAATTTTGAATTTTGTTGAATTATTCCTTTAAGTCTACTTTTACAATACAATTGCACTATAACAGTGGATAACAGAATTATCCAGGCATCCATCCATTAAAATGTCGCATGGATATTCATTTTCTTCATACTCTATATATTCCCTGTTTTATGTCTATTTGTGTGTGTGTGTGTGTGTTGTTTGGCCTAAGTACTGGACACTGCAAGATATATCCATCTGATCTCATTTTAAAAGGACTGGCAAATATGTGACAGATATGCTCAGTGCCGGAGACTTCACACATCCATACAGTTTGGCATTCAGCAATCATCTAACAGCCTATCATCAATAAAACGTTTGTTTTCTCTGAGGTCTGTAGCACTCTTTACACCCTACAAATGACCATACAGTTCATATGAATTAATAATTAGCATCATTCTAACTATGCACAACTGTAATCCATAGTGGGATACAAGTTCAATGAACAATTCATTAATTTTATAGATAAATTACGTTCAATGAAGATAAACACATTTTTAAGATGATCGGGGGTTAGGGTGACAGATGTAGGATATATTACCATAACTCATGCTCATATACAGTGACACCAGCCAATAGTATGATACAATGTTTCATTTATAATTTTCTCCATATTTTCCTTACCAGTCCCTCTTGCCATCAGTGCAGACAGGCACTCCAGGTGCACATATGTTCAGTTCAAAGAGACTGTGTTAAAAGACGGGTCAGCTGCCTCTACTGGGGGACATTATCCCCCCCAGCCTCCATCACAAACTCACTGTAGTTCAAACCATTCTCAGCTGAGCTGCCTCTACTGGGGGACAGTAGAGGCCTCCAGCCTCACAAGAGCCCCCGTTCACCATAGTATACCATAGTTACTTTTTTGTAAGTCGCTTTGGATAAAAGCATCTGCCAAATGCTCTAAATGTAATGTAAATGTACATTTACGTTCACCTCAAAAGAAGACGAAGAAGAAAAAAACCTCCCCTGACCTTTAACCGCACCCCCCGGCCCCCCTTTCTCACTTGATGAGGTCATACGTCATCAGAACGATGACGCATGAGCCCAACAGATCTTGATGTGACTTCAGTCCCACCACAGTGTCCCATCTCCAGCCCAGTGTTGCCCGGTGTTTGGGATGGATCCAGGCGCTATAACAGGCTTGTTTCCATGGCCTTTTAACTCGACTCGCCACAGTAAAATCCACCGGAAGGACGGTTTTAATCCACCATCACCACCACCAACACAAGGAAGATCAGTTCTGGAACCGCTGCCCATACCATACCATCCTATCAACTGGGACCCGACCACAGTCACGGGCCCGCACACCCAGAGCACCTAGCCCAGAGGAACCCTAACCTCGGCTATGAACTGTTTCCAAATGTCTTGGGTCTCCATATCCTCTATTTATACGCTGTGTATATTTACAACAGCAACGGATGATTGGGATACTAGTGACACAAACAGAATGTTACAGTGAAGAAAATGTGTGTGTGTGTCAGGGGGAAGTGAATTTTCAGAACTGTTTTCTGGCTGTAAATGTAATTCTACTGTGACTAGGGTAGGCCTTTTGCTGCATTGGGGGCTTCTATTATAATGCATATCTAGGATAGCAGACCAATATTATTATCTTACTAGTCATTCAGCGGTCGGTTTTAAGTGACTTACAATGAATGTCAGATCATCTTTCTCAAGGAAGTCTCCAGAAAGACATGTTGGGCATCTTACGTTTTCATTTCTTTTTTGTTAAGTTTTTGGGATATTAAAGCATTAATTAAGCGTCTAGTCTAATAAGTACTAAAAGATTTTGTAAAAAAATCTTTTGTACTTATTTTTTGTTCATGAAGTATCAAACAATTCTCTCCTATATAGCACAGATCTCCTTTGCCATGGAGCCTAGCATGTTTAGCTAACTATACATGTTCAGCTAACTATACATATGATACTATGCTGTTTTAGAACGCAAGCAAGAATCTGTGGGGGAACACGCATTCTAGCAAGATATCAAATAACAGCTGAAAATACTTTCAAAGGTTTCCTCCCTAGGTCCACTGTGGATCGACGTCATTGTAGAAAAACTACATCCGGCCTACATTTCTAAAACGTTCTAAAACTGTGTATTAACACATTGACACAAAGCTCGGCAGGCAAGGTATACACAGGCTTTAAAAAAGATATATATATAGGTGGCCCAGTTGACTTTGTTTTCTATGTGTACCACTGCATGTTCACGCACGCACTCTCTCTCACATACACACACACACAGTCATACGTCTGTGCACACACATACACATATACTGTATACGTGCTTGCTCATGTTTTACTGTCGGTGATGAATCTGCGTGGGGGTCGTATACAGATGGAGCATCAACAGTATGTGTGGTGTGGGCATTGCAACACACTGAGGTGCTGAAATGTTAAGGTTAGATAGAACTTATTCATTCATACACAACGCTGTTTTTAACCTATTGAGTTTAAACAGTAGCCTATTGTATGAATGGAAGTGTTTTTTATTCCTATTCCTAAAATTCCTATTTTTTTATTTACCTGTTGAATCTTTATCAATGATGGCATTTTTATAAGGTCGTGAATCAAATAAATTGATACAACAAATATAGGCAATTTGGACTTCCAGGATAAGTTATTTCCGCTTTGAATGAAATAAAGTTCATTTAACGTGTTTAAAATGTTGAACCCACCCCTGTAACAATGGAACCACTAACACAACTAACCACAGCAGGGTTATATCTGATTTCATTGTAAACATCCCCTCTTTGTTCCTTTCTTTCCACAAAACAAGTGGACCAATTAGAAAGCGAGAAAAGCTAGTTCTTCCCCCTTGCCTCGCTGGGTGGCAGTTGAGGGCTTTAATCTGCCGGGGCTTTGTTCCACATCCATCATGGGGTCACGCGGGCTGGCTGTCATCGTGAGCTGCTCCGTGGATGAGGTGACACTTTAGGATCCGCCTGTTTACCTTGGACACAAATTAGCAGCAGGAGTCCGCAATAGAAGGAGAGGGCTTTGCCAACGTTCAACACCGTCGAGCTAAAACGCCTGTGACCTCTGTGATGAAGAGTGAGGGGAGTTATAGGAAGCTTCATCAACCAATGTATTCATGTATCATGGGATGTGACAGAATGTTGTTCAGTTTAGGGAATGGTGGATCCACTGAGCATTTGTTAACAGGTAAACCACATGGATGTATTGTCAGAATATAGAAGGTCTTTTGTTGGTGTAAAGTTCAAAGTTCGTAAGCCACCCATATGCCATAGCACAGATGAGAGAGGGGCTCATTTCATTCCACTACAGAGGACATCCTGAGGAGATATATTTGTATCTGCTTATAAAAAGCTTGGTCCAAATGTAGTCAGGGGGGAGAAGGGCAACGCACCTATTTAGAGGATGTAATGAAAAGAGAGATCTAGAATTTCTTTGACACAACTGGAATCTTGGCTATTCAGCCAATGCTGTGATCTGTAGGCTAGCTATCTAACTGTGATGTTGCTACCTCAGGCTGTGTATTCTCCACACACCATTATCGCCTACACTTTTATTTTGATATAATTATTAGCGGTATGCTAACCACAGCTTTTATTTTGATATAATTATTATATTTAACTGCAAGCTAACCACACATTTACCGTTGTGAAACAATGAACCAACAGATCTTTTTTTAATTGCATAACACTACTACTATTAACGATTTAAATAAAATCCGAAAATTGTTCTCACATCGTTGAAAGGATTAAAGAAGATATAGTTGGGGTTGGTAGAAAATAAATAGGTCTACTGTAGGTTACATGAGTTCAAAGGTCCACGTTTTATTTTTAAAAAATGTCACAAAATTCTACTGCAGAGAAAGTATTTGCAAGACACGTCTGCAATGTGATACAGACCACTTGATTAAGTCCCCTGCCCTCCTCAAATGATACTCCATAAATGGCCTCTAAGTATTTTTATCTTAACATGACCTTAACAACAGCATCATAACGGATTATAAATTCTACCATTGTCACTGTATTCAGAGAACAGGCTACTGTGTAATCTCTCTATTGTGCTTCGTCAAAGTGGCCGTGATATTGTCGGTCTCCATTATACATTTGACATAGCTTAATATTGGTTAATATTGATAACTTTGGAATGGCAGAATTACATCAACACACACTATATAGGATAGCAGCGGGGCAAAGGGGATTGCCAGGTCGTGGCTTCATTTGAAACCAGAATGTACCAGCACTCCCCTCCTTGAACCACAAAGCAAGATTGGTTTCTGCAACCCAATAAATCATGACATTTTAGCCAGATATTTACAGTAGGCCTATGCTTGAATGTACCGTATGCTTGGAGGTTGATTTTAGTAGGAGCACACTGCTAACACACTGACTGGATGAATGAAATCAACAAATGCTAAGAATTCACAGAATTCTTAGCATTTGTTGATTGTTGATACGCAATGTAACCTTGTTCAGACTGCTTTCTATACATTTTCTGCTGTTGGGTCCAGGCATCCACCTGTCTGACCAGCTGAAGGCAGGTGCTGGCTGCTCTGTGTGGAACCACAGGGACCTGCGGTGCCGGGACGTCCCAGTGACCAGGGCTTTATGGCCTCAAACTGCCCCCCAGGAAGGTGTTACACTTGTGCTTACGTTTTACTTTGTATTTGCCTTGCATTGTATTCACTTGTGCTACAGGAATGCACAGGAATGTCAGCTGTGCCTGAGATTTAGGGATTTTGATGAAAGCAGGTTAATAAACACCATAACGATGAGTCAAGGGCTTCCCTAATAAAATATCTTTACTTCTGAACAAAAACAACTAAGAGGATGACTTTTCCAGTCCTTTGTTATTATTATTAGCAATACCATTACTATCTATTAACTATTCATGAAATATCTAAATATCTCTCGATATATTATATATACAGGTATATATAATATTTCATGCCACATAAGACCAATGTTGTGACTTATCTTAACTTATTATATACATCATAATCATCATTTGATCAGATCTTTTTTTCTGTGTTTTCTTTGTTTGTACATAATATGTGGCATAAATAAATAACTGTTGATTGATACTTTTGCTCTATCTGGTCACCCAAAAGCAGGCACCAATGATTATCTGTTATAATCATTATTATATATCTGCCATAACTGTTTAAACAGTTTATTCTCACATTTAAGCTTTAGTAGGTTTTAGTATTACAGGGCCCTTTAAGTCGTAAACGTAATTCAGCTCAGTTCTGGAGTGAAGATCAAAAATGGAATAATGGAAGTATTCTATGAAAGCATCTGAAAATGAAACACTAATCTACTAGTGGGGCATTATGGATGATGTCATCATGTAATTATGTAGTTGATAGTACAGACACAAAATTAAACGTAATACATAGGATTTTTGCACTGAATCACTCCCCCCTCCCTAACCTAAAAAAAACCCATAGATGCAGCATTTTTGTGGGGAGTGGGGGTGGGCTGAGGGGGGTAGTGCTCCCCCAGGCTGTCCAATGGTCTTTCTTAAATTAGCCAAGGGGGCAGGCGGCTGCCTGGCTGTGTTCGCAGAGGGAGGAGTCAGGCTCTGGCACTTTCTAGTGTTGCATTATTACCTGCACAGTCCCACTGCACTCACCACACTTGCATTGGGTGAGTGTGAGAGAGTCTCTGTAGGGCCACAGCCAACCAGAGAGAACCACAGAGAGCAGAGAGACAGAGAGAGTGAGAGAAGAGAGAATACATCGCTTTCCATTGCTGATTCTTCTTTTTTCTTTTTTTTCTTTGGGGGAGAGGACAGTGTGTATTCCCACTGATTTCTGCATTAAATGCAGAGCAACTAGCAGTGAATATGGCTGGTTGTCTGCAAAAATCTCAACCAAGGGCACTTTTGAGATGCTTTCTTGTTGTGTTTGTGGCCTCTTGCTGTGCCTCAGTTCAGGCTGAGCCCTATGACCCAGCTTTCCTCTATCGCCAAAGAGCCGGACTTAATAAAGATGATATTATCGTTGCCAACAATGGAATCCAAGTTCCCTTGGGGAGGTCCGTGTTTTTGGACCCCATCAACGACCTGGTAACAGACGTGCAGCCAGGGGACCGCTGTCAAATCACCGTTTTGGACAATGACCCACTGGGTCAGACCCCCGGGATACTGTCCCCTAAGAAGTTCCCCTGTGCATTCGGGACAGACGAAGTGAAGTATACCCATTTCGGTGCTCGGAGCCCCAGCACGGACCGCGTGAAACTTCAGCTGCGTTACGACTCCCAGACGGAAACAGTGATCATCCCCTTCATGCTGGAGGTGGAGGTGGTGTTCAGGCAGCTGGAGATCCTCACCAGGAATATGCCTCTGTCGGTGGACAAGCTCAACGGAAACAGCAACCCTATTGACAAAAAGGGTCTGGAGTTCTCTTTTGAGGATGGTGTCACACAGTGTAAGATCGCCACTCTGGTCGGTGCCGGAGGACTTCCAAGGTATGGTACGCTTTCGAATAACTTCACCAATGGCCAGATGATTGACTGTGATGAGTTTGTAAAACACGGCATCCGCTATAAGCATACCGCTAAGACTAAGTCGCCAAACAGAGACTATATTCCCATGATGGTAGAACTGCAAGACATTGATGGCAACACCATCATGCAAGAGCATTTCCAGATGATGGTTAGAATTAGAGAGGGTTCGGAGAACACAGCACCTAAACCCAGCTTTGTAGCCATGATGATGATGGAGATCGATCAGTTTGTGATGACGGCGATTACCAGTGACATGCTGGCAGCAGAGGATGTTGAATCCGACCCGGATGATTTAATATTCAACATCACCTCCCCCCTCGGATATGAGCAGGGCTATATCATTAGCACAGATGATCAGAACCTGCCCATCACATCCTTCTACCAAAGAGACATTAAAGACCTCAAAATAGCCTACAAGCCCCCCTCCGAAGACTCAGACGAGGAGAGGATTTTCCAGCTTGAGTTTGAAATTGTAGACACGGACGGGGCCGTGTCTGATACTTTTGCATTTATGATTGTGGTAAAGCCTATGAATACATTGGCTCCGGTGGCAACCAAGAACACGGGGCAGTTGCTGTTTGAGGGGCAGTCACGAGCCTTGTCAAGCTCTCAGAATTTAGAGATCAGCGACGAGGATAACCTGGAAGATGTGAGAATCACAGTTATTGATGGGCTTAAACACGGGGAACTGACTGTGCTTGGCTCACGTAGAAAATTCTTCACCCCTGCCGATTTAGACGCCGGCATTGTGGTGTACCAACATGATGGCAGCGACACCTACAGTGATAACATTATTTTTAGAATGAGTGACGGTAGCAACGATGTAGAGTTCTTGTTTCCGATCACTATTGCCCCCACTGATGACGAACCCCCAATCATTAACGCAAACACAGGCCTGGTGCTTTTCGAGAATGAAGTCATGCAGATTTCTCCATTCATACTGAGTGCCACAGATATCGATTCAGAAGATTCCACCATTACATTTATTATAGAAGCTCCTTATTCAAGCATAGGGCAGCTCCTCATCAGACAAGTGGAGCCTCCCACTGACCCCTCTCTTTGGATGTTCAGTGAGACAGATGAGATGTTTGAACAGGTGGTGACCGAGTGGTTTCAGCAAGATATTCTCGACGGAAAGCTCTTCTACCGTCACATTGGACCCCACAGCACTACCACCGTGATTGACCATCTGCTATTCCGTGTGCAAGATGATAACGACCCTCCTAACCAATCAGGAGAGCACACGTTCACCATTAAAATCCATCCTGTGGATGACCTCACACCAGAGCTAAGTGCTGGAGCCACGCTGCACATGACAGTCCAAGAGTATGAGCTGACACACTTGACCAAGAAGTTTTTATCTTACTCTGATCTGGATTCAGATGACAGGGACATCAAGTACATCATCACTAAGTCCCCCACTGACACCGATGAGAACAACCCCTCTCACCTGGGGCAAATCGTTCTGACTGACAGCCCTGACACTGTGATCACAGAGTTTACACAGGCACAGGTTAACCACCATAAAGTGGCCTACAAACCCCCAGACCAGGAGCTAGGAATCACCCCTAAAGTTGTCCAGTTTACATTCACTGTGGAGGATACTTCTGGTAACACCGCAGATGGTGTCTTCACTATTTTCCTCCAACCCGTTGACAACAAACCTCCAGTGATTACCAACACTGGATTCAGTGTTATGGAAAGAACTATGTATGTTATCAGCAAAAAAGAGCTCCACGCCACTGACAAGGATACCGAAGATGAAAATATTATATTCACTGTGACCCAGGTTCCCCGTTATGGTAAGCTGCAGTACTTAGGCATTGACATGTCAAATGGCGAGACGTTTGTCCTTGAAGACATAGCAAACTCCCGCCTGTCTTACATACATAGCGGAGAGGAATCGCTGAGTGATGTCATCAAGATAGATGTCAGCGATGGTTTCCACGAGGTTCCTATCATCATCAAGGTTAGCATTGAGCCCGTGGATGATGAGAGCCCCACTATTATGCTCCCTGATGGTCTGCTTGGAGCCTCCATAGATGTTCTAGAGAATGGAGCAACAGAAATCACAAGCAACGTTATCCAGGGCCGCGATGAAGATACAGATGACCTTGTGTTGACCTTTATAGTGGAGGAGCCCCCCAGGATGGGCGAGATCCTGGTCAATGGAGTCCCAGCTGAAAGGTTCACCCAGCAGGATATCATTAATGGAGTAGTGGTGTATGCCCACACATCCGGTGAAATTGGACCAGTGAGAGAACAAGACTCATTCAACCTGACTTTGTCAGACATGTCGGATCAGTGGGTAGTTGGGGGGAACAAGGTCCAAGGTCTGAGGGTTTATGTCACCATTCTTCCAGTGGACAGCATTCCCCCAGTCGTAAGTGTCGGAGACCAGTTTGTGGTTGTTGAAGGCGAGAAGAATGTTATTACTCTGGAGCACATCCAGACAGAGGATATTGACACAGAAAACGACGACATCCTCTGCACCATCATTGTCCAGCCCACCTCTGGCTATGTGGAGAACGTTTCTCCTGCCCCAGGCTCTGAGAAGTCCAGGGCCGGCACAGCCATCACTGCATTCAGTGTCAAGGACATTGGCCTGGGTCATATCTACTATGTTCAGAGCATCCACAAAGGAGTGGAGCCAGTCGAGGACAGGTTCACTTTCCGCTGCTCAGATGGTATCAACTTCTCTGAACGCCACTTTTTCCCTATCGTCATAATCCCAGCTAATGATGAAAAACCTGAGATTTTCATTCGTGAGTTTGTAGTAATGGAGGGCATGAGTCTGGTCATTGATACGCCAATCCTGAATGGGGCCGACTCAGACATTCCTGGAGATGAGCTGGAATTTGAGATAATCAAAAACCCCAAGCATGGCACAATAGTTCAGCAACTCAGCACTGGATCGGTCCCTGTGACCAAGTTCAACTTGGAACAGATCAAAGAAGCCTCCAACATTGTGTATGAGCACAATGACTCAGAGACCAAAGAGGACAGCTTTGAAATAAGGCTCTCGGATGGGAAAAATACAGTGGTGAAGAAGGTCATCATCATGGTAATTCCTGTTGACGATGAGACGCCCAGAATGGCCATAAATGATGGACTTGAAGTGGAGATTGGAGAGACGAAAATAATCAGCAATAAGGTTTTGAAGGCCACAGACCTTGACTCAGAGGACAAAACACTGACATATGTCATGCGCTATGGCCCGACTCAAGGTTATCTTCAACGCATTACCAAGTTTGGAGATGTTACCGGTAATATCACCCTTGGAATGAACTTCACACAGGATGAAATTGACAGACAGCTGATCCAGTATGTGCACACAGGCCAAGAGGGCATCCGTGACCTGTTGAAATTTGATGTTACAGATGGCATTAATCCTCTTATTGACCGTTACTTCTACATCAACATAGGAAGTATTGACATGGTGTTCCCAGATGTTATCAACAAAGGGGTGACTCTGAAAGAAGGTGGCAGAGTAACACTTACCACTGATCTCCTGAGCACCACTGACATTAACTCTCCAGATGAACACCTCAGCTTCAGCATCACTCGAGCCCCCAGTAGGGGGCATTTGGAGAGCACTGACCACCCAGGTGTTCCCATCTCCACCTTCACCCAACTACAGCTTGCCGGCAACAAGATCTACTACATCCACACGTCGGATGACGAGATGAAGATGGACAGCTTTGAGTTTGAGGTCACAGATGGCTACAACCCGGTTTTCCGTACCTTTAGAGTGTCCATCACCGACGTGGATAATAAGAAACCAGTCCTGACCATTAACAAATTGGTGGTTGGAGAGGGAGAAACCAAGCTCATCACACCATTTGAGTTGACGGCAGAGGATCGCGACACACCAGATAAATATCTGAGGTTCATCATCACTCAGGTGCCCGTCCACGGACAGCTGCTCTTCAACAAAACAAAACCGATAACTAGTTTCACCAAGCAGGACCTGAACGACAACCTCATCACCTACAAACACGATGGCACGGAGACATCTGATGACAGCTTCTCATTCACCATCACGGATGGCACTCACACCGACTTCTACGTCTTCCCCGACACCGTGTACGAGACGAGAAAGCCCCAGATGATGACTATTCAGGTCAACACGTTAGACAATGGCGTCCCCCAAATTGTGGTCAACAAAGCAGCGGCCTCTCTGAGACTTCTTGCCACAGGCCATGTGGGGTTCCTGATCACCAGCAAGGCCTTGAGGTCCGAGGACCGAGACAGCCCCCGTACCGTGCTGAAGTACGTGGTGACCGAGGCTCCACTGCATGGCTTGATCATAAACACAGCGGTGGGCAATGACAGCATCAAGACCTTCACTCAAGGTAAGCAAAACAACACCACACACAACAAACAGTAAATCTATATGTGAATATGTATATATATATATATATATATACGTATATATATCGTTGCCATCCTCCTTGTCAATAGTAGTAGCTTTCTTAGTAGTACCAGTTTAATGATCTATTGCGGTGTACTTTTATAGAATACTTTGACATCTGTAAATAATCTTTAAATTAATTAATTAATTACAATGACACCCAAAGGCATATTTTGTCTTTTTGTCCCCAATGTATAATTTGTATTGACGCTCGAGGGCAATCTAAAGTAACTAAAGCAGCAAGTATGCAGATCTTTCAACTTTTTTCCATGTTTTGTTTTTCCTCTCGCTGTCAGCTGATATCGATGACATGAAGATCAGCTACGTGCTGTTGGACGGGAGCAACGCCACCAGCGATATCTTCTACTTCAGCGTTGAAGACCACGGTAGGAATGTTCACATACTCATCTATGCTCACGCTGCTTAACACCATACATGGTGCACACTACTGAGCGCCCCACGTGTCTGCAGGCGACGTCCTCTTAACCCATATCCTTCTTTAAGCGTTCCCCCCTTTAAAATGAAGTTTTCTTTCCCCTGTCAATCTCCCAGATGTTTGCATCACAAAGACTTAAGGCAGTTGGCCATGACTGCAGCTATGCTTCGAGGTTCCCTTTTTGTCCCACTGGAAGGGGAAGCAGGGTTAGAAGAGAGGGGTCAGAGTAGGGACCCTGGTCAAAGACGGCTTAAGTGAAAGAGGTGAAACCAGGGCGGGGAGAATAAACCTCTAAACTTTATTGTCAATGAACAATAGGGGCTGTTTCCCTGGCCGAGAACCTTTCACTGCTTTCTAGAATCTCTTTCTTCGTCTGTTTGAGGTGATGGCGGGAAATGTGTGGAGGTTTCTGTGTGCATTTGCTGGTATTTGTCTCACTGAATCAATGTTTACGTCTAGTTTTGAGTGTCAGGAAAATCATTGTTTATCGCACTTGCAGTCCAGTTAACGTTGACCTTTTATTGTCTTAGCCTATTAGCCTACAATATTGCGTATATTCACACTAAAACATGATATGTAGTAGTAGTAGTACATCTGTGGATGTACTTTTGGTCTGATGAAATACAAGCTTCGCCTCACTCTTAACAATACCTTCAATAACTTCATCTTACACATTTGGCATCATTTCCAAAGGATTTTGACCAGCTTCACACAGCAATTTTGCTGCGTTAATACGTGTTCTGTTATGATTTGTATGTCATTATTGAATTGTTTCTATATATATTTACTTATTTCAAATTGCTACGACGCTTGACATGTGTTGGGGTGCATTCACTTTTCGCACTCCTTTAACACCTTAAACACTTTCAGAACTCACTTAGTAGATATTCAAAACATCGCCGTGTATTGCAATGTTACTAAATGCTTGATAATAAAAGAGAGTGGGTGGGGCATGCTTTTGCTATTTTAACATCAGCTGTAAATACTAAACAGATTCTCAGAGCTGTAATTGCAATCCATGCTGCAGGGGAAGTGTAGTCTATAATTAAGCTGGGATGTGCATCAGGCTTGCAGCAATATCATTACCGGAGTCACTTAAGAGAGACAGCGAGAGGGTTACAAGGTTGGGCCTCCTGGCAGTTTGCTCGCACTACAGTTAATACCCCCATGTAAATCATCCAATTAGCATTGGCTTAAGAAGGTGCTTGGTTATTAACTCATTATTTAACTAGAGATCGTGGAAAGCTTCTTTCATTAAGACACTTAATAGATCATCATACACATCATATAACACACTTACTGTATCTCCCTGGTTAAAACCAGAACCGAATTAGATACGCTTTAGTCTAGAGAAGGTGCTTGGTTATTAGCCTGGTAGCTTAAGTAAATAGACTTTCATTCATTAAGTTACTTAGTAGGGAATTTAAATACACGCTATACTTAAAGTTGAGGTTATATGTAACCCATTCATTTTCTAACAACCTGACTTTGTTTGTCTACAAGCGTCTAGGGACAGGAAGGGAAGACAAGAGCTTCCATTAGCACAACACTTCATTCTGTTTGCCCTCCCACTTTGTTTAAGCTCCACAGACAGCACGTCAGCCGGGTGCATTCTGGGTAATAAAACAGAAAGAGGTCTTTGGTTTTTTTGGAAGTGACCCACGGGGTCACTGGTTACAGAGGGCACAGAAAGGGTGAAGACGGGTCACTCACGTTGACACAAGCAAATATAAATGCTTGTGTACATCATTATACAATGCTAACAGCACACCCCCCCCCC
>OMKP01023248.1:0-16948 GCA_900302375.1 Bathygadus melanobranchus
AGAATGAAAGTGAAACCAACTGGTTTATTTTCTGTGGAGAACAGGCACCTTTAATTTATATGATAGACCAGATTCTAGCCAATTCTTCACTAAAGCCATGTTTCCATCAAAAGTACCCAGACCATTTAGCCCTTGGAACTAGTTTTCAGGAACATCTACGTCACCAGCAACTAACGTCTCCAAAACACAGATGTATTAGAGAACTTTCCAAATGCACACCTACACACACCCACTTATCATAATCGCCCTCATCCGTGAACTGCCATTTGCTACACTATTTTACACTTGGATTAAAAAGTGAAACTCCATTACAATTGAATCCTGTAAATACATATTTTGGTGAAAGGACGGAGCATATGCGCATTTTCACTAAGGTTGAGGGTTGAATCCATCGGTCTTTTTCACCAGCACAATTCTTAATGCATCATAACTGAAATTGTCTGATATTTTTCTGTTGTCCTCATGAAAACAACAACTGAATAACCGCTCCCCTAGCTGACCAGCCGAATGCCCTGAAGTAAACCCTCCTTCACCAGATATTGGAAACCAAGAGACAGAAACCACAAACAAAGACCTGTGTGTTAGCCTGACCAAGCATCCAAGCGTACAGCCGGGAGAGCTCAGAATGAAAGTGAAACCAACTGGGGGTTTTTTCTGTGGAGAACAGGCACCTTTAATTTATTTGATAGACCAGATTCTAGCCAATTAGTCAGTTATCTCCAACTTACCATCCAAAGTTCTCGAAACATAAATGTTTGAACATATTTAGGAACAACAAATGCAACCACCAGTATGGACTCCACCATTCAACTGATATGGCTGTTCCAGCCTGAAATGTTATGTTAAAACATATTTCTTTAGAACTAGTTTGGAGCTATTGGAACTTCTGCTTCTGCCGTAATAAGCACTCAGGCGCTGATTTCTTTTCAATCAGCGGATTGAAAAAAAAAAATCAATCGGGGCAATCAATCGCTCCAACTCCCCCCAATATGGCCTACAAAAAAGATCCAACAACGCGTTCTGATGTACAAGCCCTATTGGCAATAATCCTATCAATTCACTATTGATGAAGCTTTGAGTTGAAAAAGTCGTTATATTTATTTGCAATGAAATCACAAAATCTATGTCTATTAATACTCTATTACAGTTTAATAGGCCCTAACCCTATCCTAAACATTTACCTAATATTTCTTAATGTTGGTTTCAAACTGTTCCCATCACTTGTAATTCACAAGCTCCACCACCCAAAATGACCTACAACCCAATGTCACATTTCCATCCATTACAGAGGTACTCCATTTTGGAATAACCAACATCAATTACAATGTTTAAAAGGACATGCCTAATGAACTTGGATGGGTGGCCTAATTTTGATTTAAAATCCAGGTTATACTGTTCAAGTAGTTGGTAGTCTGTCCTACTCTCCTGATTTCTCTTTGCTCTAGCCTCGGCCAATTGGCTTCCGTTGCTGGGATCGACCAATCAGACTTTGGCCTGCTCAGCAAACCTCAGCTCTCCTCCACGGTGTGCCCGCCCCTGGAAAAGGCTCTGTCTGTGTCCAAAGGTGGTCCAAAATGTCCTGTCGGTCTTGGGGCAAAGATTGATGCTGCTGTACCTTTGGTAAGTTTATTCTCTTGACTACGGTGCTTTATCTCAATGTAGGATGAGATTACTGAGCCAACTTCAGTAAGTGTCAAGTCATTGTCAATGTTTTTGCTGTCCTTATCGTCCTTATCTTGCATTGAAGAAAATGTCCTCAGATATTAAGTGTCCTACCCGCTATGCGTCTTTTAATGTCAGGGCCGACTTTGGCAGTACACACGACGCGACGGGTCTTGGCGCTGAAAAAACCCCTCAAATGTGGCGGGAATATGGCAACAAATGTACTCACGCTAATAGTTATTGTAGGAAGAGATGAGGCAGACCGGTCCACTTGTCCCAGCCCATCATACTACCAGCTTTCCTCTAAACCTGTGAATAATGTCTTCAAGATACAAACTACTTTTTTTTTACATCCACTCTCTTTTTTTTCACCTACCCCCTCGTTTGTAGAACGCCCCCTTCTCTTCCTCTTGACCTCGCATCCCTCTGGCGGTTCTTCAAACCACATTGGTCGTTCTTGATCTCAAATCACATTGGTTGTTGCCGGCGTAAACACTAATCTTAGACTTAGATCTCAGACTACCAGAGTCGGGTCTGATAATATCAAACCCTGTCGGACGAATCAGTCGGCCCTAGAATTGGTGGGTTTTGTCGCCTAGTGGGTAGGACTGGTTTACATTCAACTAGATTTTTCAGTTTTTTTTGTTTTGTTTTTTTATGTATTAATTTGATTCATTCATTTGCTTGTGGAGTCCTGAATATCTACTGAACTGTGCAAATGAAAGATTGTACATTAAAACAAAGATACATATTTACATTTGTCTTGCCTCCAGGAAGTGAATCCCCTGACCGCCCCCTCAGAAGACCAAGCTCCAATCTTCCCTCCAGATTCCCCAGCCACTCCCAGGGAGTTTCTGCCCGGCAGGCGCCTCAGCCAGGCCAGTGGTCCTGCCATAGACCCCTGTGTGGATCTTGAGGGCAGAGGAGAAGAGCCAGATCACTTCTCCAAACCTGACACTCAGCAGGACTCTGGGTCCGAGGGCAGCTTCCGGAGCCAAAAATCCTACAGCCACAGTTCCCGTGACAACAAAGGCGCCCACGTTAGCCGCTCACACAAGAACGCGTCTCGTTCGGGAAATCACCATAGCATTGGGAATTCTCGCCACAGCCACAGCCACAGCCACTCCCATCATAGCAATGGTTCCCATAGATATAGCCTCAACTACAGCTCTTTCCATAGTGATGCGTCTCTTAGCAACAGGTCAAGCCTCAGTGACATCACAAGTGAGAAATTGGAGTCTGAAGGGTCATTCAAGGGGTCAAAGGGCAAGGAGGCGAAAAGGCGGGTGCTGGCAGGGTTTTCAGGTTCAGGAGAGTTGCCGGGGCGATCGTGTCCGTGGAACAGATGAGGTCTTTGGGCGTTCTCAGTGGAGGGTCAGATGATGGGTCATTTTGACCAGATAACCAACGGCTGGCCATTTGTGTGTCCGTCCATTTGGATGCTCCCGTGGGTACAAAGCAAGAGGCTATCATGCTGTTCTGTTGTTACTACTCTAAGAGTTTGAGATGAAGATGTTCATAAGGAAAGAACAAAAAGACTGCAGTCCTTAAAATGCCACCCGAAAGACTTGATCACATCTGTACTATGACATGTCTGTTGGTGTTTAGAATCTGGTTCTATGTTGGCGGTAACAGTGGCTCACCAAAAGGGCTCTTTGTTACAGCTATTTTATGTCCGGGGGTTTGGGAGTGTAATTATGTTGCTGTTTTGTTTCAAAAGCTGTGTAGTCCTTTATTCCGATTGCTTTGTAGTTTTCATGGTCTATCACATTGAGCGATAGCTTTTCATAATGGATTGTCTATGGATTGTTTTAGAATGGATACATCGGTATAATCTGTTATTCACTGGCAAGCAAATTCAAAGGAATGTTGTAATTTGTCGTCATAATAGGCATTTGTTTCTCCTGATAGGCTTTGCCTTTTCCACAATGTTACAGGTTCTAATGTGTCTAAGCTCTCTTGTACGCTAGTCTTAAGCCAACACATTTGGAAGGTCATGTCTGTTGGCTAGACATTCTGTCTCTGGGGAATTACAAATGTCACCATGCACAATAAAACAGTTGATTAAAGCCCTTTCCTGACAAAAAGCTTCCACAATGAGTTATTTTATTTTATTTCACAATTAAGTTTTAAGCTCCCAAGAAAAAAAGGTGCAACTCCTCACTGGCCATGCTCTCTGTACTTTTAGTTACAGGGGTTATCTCAGGGTGCGTATTGTCTTGTTTACTTGTGTAGGACTCAGGGTTACGCCAACTAAGGGAACAGAGTGTGTGTGTGTGTGTGTGTGTTTGTTTTGTCACAGATTCCTCCACTTGGCCAAACAGTTCTGTTTGAGAATGCCCAGGATTTTGACACCACCCTATTGAGTAATAATCAAGTCACTAAAAAGACAAAAGATTAGAACTCTTCAAGCTGGTCAAAGATAATCAATTGTCATCAATTATACAATTCACAGTTTAGTAATTCACTGTGCGTAAACACAATTAATGGAGGGCACTATCTCAGGAGGTAGAGATGGTTCGATCCCTGGCTCCCAACCTAGCTAAGTGTCGAGATGTCCCTGACACCCAACTGTAACCGCTCCCGGCGAGCTGGTTGTTGCCTTGCATGGTTGACACCGCTGTCGGTGTATGAATGGATGAATGTGAGGAAATGTAAAGCACTTTGGATAAAAGCGCTGTATAAATGCAATCCATTATCCATAATGGGAAGCATACTTCTTTGCACTTAATGGCGGGACAGTAGTCATGCGCCACCTATCAGCTGACCAATCAAACGCACATAGGCGGTCAATTTAAGACCATCCATCTCACACACACACACACACTCTTTGAGTTGTGTGAGTGCTGAGCTGGGCATTTCAGGAACTAATTACGACTATTGTATTCAATAGGCCTATCTTTTAGATGAGTTATGTTTATAAGGCAGGCATCTTATCAATCTAAATGACTCACGTGAAGAGTGGATCCATAGTACAATGAAAAAGATTGTAAGTATAGTAACATAGACAGTGTTACATTATGATTGTATTATTTTGTGTTCAAGCCCTTAATGAGTCAGATTACACACTGCATATGAATACAGTTACACCCTTTGGTGTAACATTGGCTCTGGACTATCATTGTATGGTCGAAACAATTATCTAATCAGTTGAGTTGTGTCTCAAACCCAAAAAGTATTTTCAAAAGATGATGTTGGTCGTACACTTGTGGTACACCAGTCCTCCTGGCCCAGATGGACACGTTTTTGAACACTTGGCACTTGTGGGAAAGTTTAAAGAAGTTTATGTGGAGTGTGTGTGGTTGGTGGCTGGTTTACACATTACTACTATCCACAAACTCTGCAATAAACCGGAATATTCAACACCTTCCTGTGTCCTGCTGTTGGAAGAACCCAGTAGAAGCCACTTTTGTGTCATATTTTAGTGCCATATTTTGACAGTCCACATCAGTTAAACACTTAAACACCATCATTATAATAATAATCATCTCAGACTTCCTTTATTGGGTTATTGCTTTATTGCTTTGTCTTATTGGTTTGTTATTGGTGTATTGATAGTTGTACTTCCAAAAGATTAGGCCTTAGGAAATACCACTTGATATACAGTACTATAAGACAGGCACATAGATATCCACAGATAAAATGATGCCAGTCCTTATCTCAGGTAGACTTTTAGGTCAAAATTCGTATGCAGCAATGGCAGTGGGCCAGGCTATCACTGATCACTACCTATCACATAAACGATTCAACGTGGTCTTTGGATGTGAGTGTGTGCATCGTTCGGCCTTCTTTGAACACTCAAAGTTAAACTTTCTCTCTTTCAGTGTAATCAAGTTGGTAAGGGTTAGGGTTACATTAAGTCCACTGAACCCAATAAGGCTGTTTTAACATATCACAGGAAGAGACACCCATATGATCTGTTCATTTAGAATTATTTGTGTGTATCTGAAAAAGATTTTCTCTATTTGTAAAAATAATAAAGAAAACAGCAAGTCATATTTTGTGAAAGAGATTAAAGTGTTTAATAGCTAACAGTATTTTTTATATATTATTAATTTCATCATAGTCATGCATGTAACTGACATATGCTATAAAACAATACTACAATGCAAAGCTAAGAAAATATGTATATAAATACAGCTACAATTTAAGAGGCCAAAATCCTGAGAAAAGGGTAGTTCTAAAAGACATGTACTAAATATTATTATACAAAACTGACCTTCCCCCATTGAGCCTCTTCATATTTTCTATCCAGCATTATCACATTCAAGAGGGCCACCAAAGTTGGCCTTGGATATTCTACTGCGAGTATTTTTGAAAAACACCATATCTATAAAGCTTTACCTTTTGCCAAACGTTAAGACACACAAATGATTTGAATTAGACTGTACAACCACACCAATGTACATGTAATCACAACTTTGCAAAGGGTGTTAGGGGAACGCTTGAGTGGTTTGCCGATATATACATCTAGACGAGACGGTGCTCCGTCGCCTGTGACACACTGGTGGCTGCAGGGTGCTTTCCAATTCAGTAAGTGGTCATTAAACACTAGAAATACACTTCAGTTATGTTTACCTCCTAAATGCTAAAAGTGCCAATGGTCAACTAGGGGCTGTAGCAGTACAACAGTGTGGACACGCAGGTCATGGACACACAGGAATGTTATTGGAAAGCGGCCTCCTCAGGACCTGACAAACAAAGGGCAGATTCAATCCACGGCCGAGCCTATTCATGCGTTTCGTCCTGTGCTCATCAGTATTTGCCAAGCTCGCGCTGGCCAGGGGCTACACCATTATAATTACAAGCCTGTCCTTTTGAAGTGGCCCCACCACCAATTTCTAATGGCTCACTTCCGTCATAGCAGGTCCATATTTCACTTCCTCCGCTGGTTTGTTTATTTTCTTCAGAACTATGAATTTAAGTTTTCTGTTTCAAATGAAGCTGTGGTCATCTCCTCCAACACATCTGATCTGCTGAAGCATTAGTTGTTCTCCTGTGAAATTGTAGTTTCCTAAGAGAAATTGGAGAAAGGCCAACATTAATCATTGTTACCAGCACTGAATTATTTGAAAGATATATGTGTGTTCGATTTTTGTAAGATTGGGCCGACAGCTGTTGAAAGTGAAGAGGGATGGGTTCATTGTGTGATTGGGTAATCGGGTTTGGTTTATGTTCCCTTGTTATCTTATCTGTGCACATATGAGCTGTGTCGTAATGTGATGTATTAGCTTATGAGCCAAATGGTCAAGGTATGCTCTCTAGATGCCAGATAAGCTCACTTTTAACAATCAATATGTCTAATGTCAGGAATCTTCATGCAGACTATTTCTTTGTGTGTGGAGTATTCCACTGCATTCCTTGTGTTAGACATCTGGCTATAACTGCAAACATAGTCTCTGTGCAACATGTGCAAATTTGGCCCAATAAAACCCAGTAGTCAAGGGTGGCCCCTGAAATGCTTGTTATGCAGCATTTCAATAGAGTGGAAAAACTGTAAAAATGTTAATAATCTAGCACTTGGTTAGACTCATCTGTGCTTTTTGCACATTTCATGTGTGCTTGTCGAATACAAAGGTTCCTTACAAATGGAGTCCTTTCCCCAAATTTGCTGTAGAAGGTCATCTTGACTGGGTTCCTGTGGCCTGATCTCTGGTCAAAGGTCTGGCAGACCTGGAACGGGGGGCTGTACAGGTGCATGCTGGCAGCACACTCCGTATGGCTGCCATTTTCCACCCGGTGCAAGCCAATGGAGTCTAGAACACACACACACACACATACAGTATATACTTTACATTAGGACATGGTATGCCATGGGAATGCTAAGAATTCATTCGCAATGTGGAGGTGAAACCTATAGGTCAGCACACAACGAGTCAGCAGAACCTCAGGAGGGAGACCTCAACACTACTCATTGGTCTTGTAAAGGTCAAAATGACACAGTGAAGCGATTGGAAACGGGGTAAGACATTAAAACATTGCAATAATTACAATAATGTGCATGCATGCACACACACACTATTCAACACACTCTTCACGACTGAAACATGAACTGAAATAGGGTCTTTATATAGGTGATGAAGGTAGAGGCGTTGAAGCCGAAGGTCCGTGCATATGTATGAGTATGCGTGCGTCGGTGCGCCTGTGTGCGCGCATGTACTCGAAGTACTCGTAAAGAACCGGGTTTGAATCCCTACCGTTGATATAGGCGACCTGGTTCTCTTGTAGAATTCTCTGTGATTTCTGGACCATGTCTCTGTGGCCTTTGGGCCATTCAAACAGAGTCTCTTTCAGCTGTCCCTGCAGAAGCTTCATGAAACAGTGGGAGTCTGTGTGGTCATGGATACTGCTGCAGAGGGGGCACAAGACACGGGCACACAAGTCAGTGTGTGAATCTGTGTTCATCGAGTAGGAAAAAAAGGGGTGTGTCACCTCTGAACCGACACAGCAACTATAGCAAAAATCGTAGCAGTTTTACACTTAATACTTAAATAATGTGTAGATATGTGTTTGAAACTGAATTTTACCTGCCATGCCCTTCGCCCCAGCAGAGAATCATCAGGTTAAATTTCCCATTCCCTTCATCCACCAGGTTCCTTGTATACCTTCAAAACACAAACATGTCCATCAATGAACAACGCCAATGAACACACACTTTTTGGATGTAAAAATCAAAACTAAGAAAAACTAAACTATTATATTCTATTTCAGCGTTACCATCTACTGTTGAGTCTTAGAGATTTATTGGTTTAATTGAGTCATTGTTTCTGAATCATTGCTCCAGATTGAACAAGAAATGTATATTATTATCCAATCGATTAGCAAGTTAAATGAGTATGAGGTGGGTGTGAAGTAGATAGGCTATTTCGGAGTCCTCTTACAGTCTTACAGTCACAAATACATTTCCAGTTTCCCCAGCTCAAATTTAGTTGGATGGCTGGGCAACCGGCCCTTTTTCACAGATCTAAATCGAACAGATCCAGCAGTGTTTTTCCTACTGTGAAAAGGGTCTATTTGTTGTTGTTGATATACTTGTTCAATAGTACTACTACTAATAATAATAATAATATAATATTTGTTTAATAGTACTAAGTATTACAATCCATGTTCTATTATAGACACGTGTGGGTCTCGGGTAGTAGCTTATTTTCAGAGCTTGCTGTTCAAGGGTCCTGTTCACGTTTAAATGGGTCGTGCACGTTTTGCAGTCAGATATTTTGTGGGCAGCTGATGTATTTTGACCTTCCCTGCTCAGAATACGTCACGAGGCACGCAGACAGCTTGCCTCATAGCCAAAACTAACAGGGTGTGTGCCCCTTTCTGACTGCTGATTGGACGGTCCACAAACCCACCCTCTACTTGCCTCCAAATAAACAAAACAGTTGAGCAGTTGAGTAGAGCTAAGCAGAAACATGCCCCCCCCCTGCCCCCCACCCGTTGAATTAGTGTTTTCAATCAATTCAGCATGTTTGACAAACAAGCATGTCTTATTTACTTTGAAAAGCATAATTGTTATGACTATTAGGCTATGTTGAATCAATATAACCTGGTTATGTGGAAATTACATACATTTCAGTCGTGGAGTAACACAACATAATTATCAACATTTTGACAGCACTTGTGGAAGTCAGACTTCTTGACCTAAGGGATTATTACAAATAAGAATGTAGTATCCTCAAACTGAGGGAAATACTTTTCTCAGCATATCAACACATCTACCGGGCGCTCTGAACGCCCAGAATGGCTAATTTCTATTGTAAACGTGGGTGCCCTTCCAGTGGACAAAATGTGATAAAGTGCCCTCTAGGGTGCCCTTCCAGTGGACAAAACGTGATAAGGTATGTTCTAGGGTGCCCTTCCAGTGGACAAAACGTGATAAAGTGCCCTCTAGGGTGCCCTTCCAGTGGACTAAACATGATAAGGTGCCCTCTAGGGTGCCCTTCCAGTGGACTAAACGTGATAAGGTGCCCTCTAGGGTGCCCTTCCAGTGGACTAAACGTGATAAGGTGCAAGGGTTTGGAAGTATTTAATCATAAACGCATCATTTACTTAAGTAAAAGTAGTAATACCTGATGATTATATTTTGTATTGGTAATTTTAATCTGCAAAGTAACTAGTAACTAAAGCTGTCAGATAAACGCAGTGGAGTAAGAAGTACAATACAGTACTTGAGTAAATGTACTTAGTTACTTTCCACCACTGTTTGTGTCGCATTGGAACATGTTTTTGGTTTAGTAGAAAAGAACATCACAATAGACCTAGCCTACCTAGGCCAATTGTAATGTTATAGAATAAGTTCTATAACAGAATATAACTTAATTGGCAGATTTACTATTACATGGTATTCTGGTATATTGGTCACTTTTGGGTCGTCGATAT
This sequence comes from Bathygadus melanobranchus, assembly GCA_900302375.1. Taxonomy (NCBI): domain Eukaryota; kingdom Metazoa; phylum Chordata; class Actinopteri; order Gadiformes; family Macrouridae; genus Bathygadus; species Bathygadus melanobranchus. Next base: position 10,042 of record OMKP01023248.1, read on the forward strand.
GACTGCCAAGCAACCCCAGAAATGTGTGCGGGGTATGGTTTTAATATAATTATAAAATAAAGGTGCAGGTTAGTTTTTATGACCATTTACACCATCATTTCATACCTATATGGCCAGTCAACTTTGGGCAACTTTGGGCAGTCAATTTGACGTCATTCAGATAACCGTCGTCCAGAAAACGTGCCCAAATGTCCCACAAATCGACCCTCTAGCGATGTCGATGACTGAACGTCAAAGTGTTTGGTGGGAATTGTCCATAGCCCCGTATTTTAAACACGGTGTAATGGAAAAAAAGAGAACAAAAGAACCCCAGTCTATTCATTGAGACCTATACGCATGTGCCGAAATGGATGCGCAACCATCGCCTTTCTTGATGTTTCATTTGAATAATTTCGCTCGGTTCTGAATATGACAACATGCAATTATGATAAAACCAACATGTGATGTCAAACATTAGATCTAATCTGAAATATAAAAAATAAGAATATGCCTATGCTAATTTGCAATAGTTCCCAAATCAAAGGCTATTGATAAGCATATAGGCCTATAGCATACAACATATAACATATGCCTACCATGGACTAATGGCTACAATAATACGGAATACGAATGGTCTTAATATTATTAAATAGTTTTACCTATACTGGTCGAATTTGGCATACGGCATCCATTCCTCCGGCTTAGTCTCATAAGATTCCATCACACTTTGCACCTCTTCCACATTAACAGTGTCATCTTCAAAGATTTTATGCAGGATCCTAATCAGGTCCTCAAGAGATTCTGCCTTCGTCACCTCGGTTTGCTCCATGATTGTTCTGCACTACTTTAATGCTTTCCTCTACGTGTGGACCGCAAAGCTATGATGTGCCTCTAACTAAGTTTGCAGCGTTTGCGCTGCTATACTTTTTATAGCGCTCCTCCAATTTAGGGGTGAAGTTGTGGTGGACCGTACCATTACAGAAAACGGTGAACACCCACTAAACAATTCTGTGTCCGTCTACTTTATCGTAAGAGTGAGGGAGATGACAATTTAGAAATGAGTTGTTAATGCTTTATATGACTTGTTATTTTGTTTGATATATGTTGTTGATGTGGTGTGTAATCAATGCAACTCAACATTGCTCACATTGAAAACTTGGACTAATCCTATGCCCACCACGTTGTCACTAACGCAATTTCTTTTCTTTGGCATTCCACCAGCAATAGTTCTTCACTTCCAGCTCTTTTCATTCGAAGCGTATTGAAGAGTCTGTCGCAGGCAGGACATTAATTGACCAACTGATCAACTGATCATATATATATGCTTCAAGGGACTAATATTTGGTCCTGTTTGGCACCATACCATATAGCCATGTTAGTTTAAAACACAGTTTTTGATGGTCAGTGAGTGCATTTGTCAGTAGACCTTTTTAATGCATTTGTATGGCAGACAGAAAGCTGAGCAGTAAAGGAGGGCTGGGCGATGGAGAAAAACCACATTTAACAATTATAATATGTTTCCGTAAAGCTATAATTCTACCTATTGGTACTTGGAATAGCTAGAAATTGACTTTTTGATATCTTTTGTCATTTTCATTTTATGTGGTAGGCCTGTTATATTAGAAAGATATAGGCGAAAAACATGTTTTTTAACATGTGTCAAGTGTATTTTAACGTAAAGAAATGACCTGAAATAACTATTTTAACAAAAGCTTCTGCATAGTTACCAATTGATTACATTAAAACAAACCAAAAAGTTCTAGCTTCATCTACTAAGTCAATATTGTGTTTTAAGTAATATGCAAATTGACGTTGCATAACTGCATATTTAATTAGACAATTTGCATAAATGAATGGGGGGCTAAAAATCACAATACAAAAAAAATCCTATTTTCAGATTTTTGTTGCCTTTTCACCTCCCCTTAAATGTTATTGCATCTGATATGCATCAGACTAAAACTGGCCGACGACCACTGCAAAAACAACAAGTGTAAAAGCTTCTGGTCAGCCGGCTGAACGATCTACCGGCCCATGGTGAAACGAGAAGTGATCGTTTGGAGGATGAACGGCATCTCCTAGTGACAATGCGAGGTACTCCAGAGACTGACCAAAATAAAGACAAGACTGCCACATCATCAACTGTGCACGCGTGCGCCATCTTGTGGCGAATATAGCACGACATATTGAGCACAATATATTCTCAGAGCTATTATTCTTGGAGGGCATTATAAATATACCATTATAATACATTATTAATATACCAAACACTAGGCCTAATATGTTGCTGTCATTTATGTTACAAGACAACATAACAGTTTTAGAAAACTTAACTCAGACATGTATTTTATTATTTCTCAAGTTCTGGGGCTGATGCATGACTATTTAACGCTAGCCTGCAACGACCTGACACACATATAGATGACACACACATAGGCTGCATGTCACGTTGCATGTGGATGCGCTGCAGTCTAGTTGTAGTTCCGTGCGGAGCAGTCGGGACTCCACGTCCCACAGTTCAGTTTGAACCAACCCGGCCGCTGTAGCGGGGCGAACAGCCGCTTGACGTGGAGTAGTTCCGTAAAGAGAGGATGGAGGAGTAGCGTGTAGTTGTATGCTAGCCTAGTATTAATTCTTATATCCAAAGGAGATTCAGCAGCAAACTCCCGGGCTGTAATTGGGTTCACGGGGGGTTGACAGATAAACAGTCTCCCACAGACTGATCCCTCTCTGCACCCCCGTCACACTCCACCACCAGCATCATGATAAAAGCCATTTTAATATTCAACAACCACGGGAAACCAAGGCTTTCTAAATTCTACGAGCATTATGTAAGTACGCTTCTCATGCTTCTTTTAATTGTTTTTTTTAATTGGGGTACAGGTTGTCGATGCTATAGCCTAAAAATAATTGGTAATAGGCCACGCTACACTTAATATTATTTGTTTCATTCAATGTATTAACGTGTATCACAAAACCAGCACATCTGATCACATCACATGACGTCTATATCTCGTCATGTTTTTGTGTGATTGTCGGCTACTTCAACTCAAATGACCGTAACGCTGTTGCGAACACGTCATCGATCCCGAACTACTGTTTGTTAGACGGTGAATAATTGAACATCTGGCCAGACTATCGGATTTCTCGCCGGCCTTTAGTCTTCGATACATTGTGGCCGACCCGCTGCGCTTCACGGCGTCCTAACGTTACACGTTAAACTGAGCTGTCATTGTCGGCGCATAGCAGGGAATACAGCGGCTGTTTACGTCACATGATGTAATTACGCTCTTGTGATTGACTCGTGGTCGCAGGCGTGCCTCACTTCCAGAGACTCTAGCAGTCTGGCGACTTGTGCGTGTGGTGTACTTCAATCTAGAAATTGTTTTTGCTTGTTATCATAATTGGATTGGCGTATTTTAAGGTTGTCTGTTGTCTGTCTGAGTCAGGGTCTTTTCTGTCGTTGTCATATTAAATATTTATGTAGTGGAGAGCAATATAAACTATCGGATGACACCTGGAACTACTTGGCTAATATTTCACCCGTGTTGCTATGTGAAAATATATTTGCGTTCTCAGTCCTGCAAGAGATTAAACAGAGTTGGATATTAAGAGATTCAATAAGGTTGTGTTATAATTTGTCTTATGATCATGCCCACATGATAATCTGCTGGCATACATTTGTGGAGAGGAGGGTGTATGTGTGTCTCTCTCATATCTTCCTATTTCACACACATACAAGGTTTTAACTCAAAATAAAACCTTGCAGAGTATAAGCATATTTTCCCATCTAAAGTTTCTGTGGTTCTGTATATCATCAGGTCTGTATACCCATGTAGCCTACATCCATATGGACTAGTGGCGCTACCTACTGACCCTTCACTATAATCTAAAATACATACTGAATTACAAGTTTTTTATTGGAACCCAATTGAATCTATTATAATTTATGTGGAGTTCACATAATAGATGCTAAGTTGGATACATTATGAGCTAATGGTCAGGTCAGAATCAGTAAAATGCCTCTCTCTAAATTGATAAATGTGGCCTTTGGTTCGATCAATAAACCCTGCAGTGTGAGAAAGCTTCCAACATGCCCAGGACAGTCGGAGACTTTACTGAGCTGAACTTAATTGAACCTCAGCTGTTAGCACAAAAAAAAAAGACCCCCAACTATAATCCCAGTTATATTTGCACCGTACACAGTGACAGTGTTGTGCAGGTAGCGCACGCTTGTTTAAATAGGACGGGAATGAGAGAAGGCAACACCCAGCTAATCCACCCACTTCCACGGCCTAGTTCATTATCGACCGAGGCACCTTAATGAGAGGAGTGTCATGTTTTAATTTCCTAAATCGCCCCGCAGAGTGAAGACACGGAGCAGCAGATCATCAGGGAAACGTTCCATCTGGTGTCGAAGCGAGACGAGAACGTCTGCAACTTCCTGGAAGGAGGGATGTGAGTAGAGGTGCTCTATCTGTGTTTGTGGGGGGGGGACCTGTGTGCCCCACAGTTTCACCTCTGTGTGTGCCCCTGTGTTTACCTCGTTACCCCCTCGGAGCACATCACACGCAACACCAATTGTACAAGTGCTTTGGATTGTAGTCTTGTATGCACAAATCCACACGGTCCCATGGAGTGTGTACCTTATGTCAGTATCAAGTCAAAGAGATTTTGAATGTAAATCAATATGAACAAAGGCACATTGATACCATGTCAATATAGGATGTAGGCCACCGCAAAACTAGCTAGCTATAACAAGCTTACACTATCATTAGCCGACTTGGAATCCTCCACAAAATAACCTTTAGCCAACATTAGAAATAGCCCCACAGGGTTTAACAAAGGGCACTTCAATAGCTTTGTTTAACTTATGTTTAGTCCCACACCCTTCCTGTGTGTGTGTGTGTGTGTGTGTGTGTGTGTGTGTGTCTGTGTCTCTAAAGTCTGAGAAAGTGCCCTCTGTGAGGGGAGTACGTGATAAGACTAAGGTCAATGGTTGCATTCACGACTTGAATACACAAACTACTTGAGCACTTCTACATGCTCTTCTACATACTCTTCTACATGCTCTTCTACATGCTCTTCTACATGCTCTTCTACATACTCTATACCTGCACTGTATTTGTCCTGGTAACGTCATGGTATTCAGTTTGCCGCATTTGTGATGAATTTAGAAACATGCTGATTGGCTTCCTGTTGTGTTCTTCTGTTGCTTTGAAGACGTACTGTGTTTATTATTATGCTTTTAGGCTAGTACTTTAGATTAGTACTGCAAGTACAATGTCTATAATGTATATTGTTTAGGAGTTGACATTCACCTATTTTTGCGACAAGACAATCCAATATATTTGCAGTTTCAAATATGTTGGTCGCGCATAGACGTAGGTGTGTTTTTTGTTTATTTTCTGATCAAATTCTCCATGAATCAGGTTGATTGGCGGGTCTGAGAACAAGCTCATCTACAGACACTACGCCACACTTTACTTTGTGTTTTGTGTGGACTCTTCAGAGAGTGAACTGGGAATTTTAGACTTAATCCAGGTAAAAAGTACTTCATAGTATGGATTACCATTACTGTTTGCTATCGTGACCACATGTCTGTCTTTGAAAAGCATCAATCATAATCAAAATCATATTGTCGTGCTGTGTGTTTGCAGCCAGTGATGGTAACTCAGTGGTTGTTTGGGTCAATTATTCTACAGGTGTTTGTGGAAACACTGGACAAATGCTTTGAGAACGTCTGTGAGCTGGATTTAATTTTCCATGTAGACAAGGTAGGAAAAAGCAATCGATTTTTCCCTTGAATATTGTTGTACAATGATGATATGTCAAAGCTGCTTGCTTCACTTGTGACATCACAAATAATGATAAATGGCTCTGCAGACTGGATGACACTGAATGTGAAGTACTGTGACGTCAACCCTTCTCTCATTGGGCTTCTACTGATCGATGGCATCACAGACACTTCCTGATTTTGGAACGTTACACTCATTATAATACTGGTCAATACTGGTTATAATAATGGTCAATAGCAACGTCGTTATGCACCTTATCATCTGTTAATCTATCGCCATGATTACACCTGTCATGTACTTATGATGATATGATGGACAGAATAACATGAACAAATGTCCCTCTTAATGGGTTAACTAATGAGTAACGACTGTATCATGTATAATCATGTATAATCTGCTCAGTTAAAGCATAAACGACACCAGGAAGCAGGCCATCCTAATCCAATAAGCTGAACCAATCAGTCATATGCCTTGCACAGAATAGAGGGCCGTCGGTTGGTATTAAACATTTTCAATATTTATGGCTCCGTATCCCGCAGTGTGGGGTGGACACTGATTACATGTCAAGTTTATCTGTGTAGCTCTATATCACAGTTATCGTCTCAAAGGGCTACACAAGTACCTATTTGATGACACCCCCTAAACCTATGCCATATTAAGGGCAAGGCAAACAGTAATAAACCTTGAAACAAGGAGAGAGCAATCAATTGTGAAAGGCTGAAAGCCAACTGCATGCTAGCAAAAAATGATTGCAAGCAAAAAACAAAACAGTGGCTCCATAATATCTTGGTGATACAGGACAGAAACAGTCAATACTAGCTTCAGCTGTGCTTTTTAAATGGATTTGTTATTAGATTAGCCTGTAAATTGGATTAGACTTCATCAACCCCGGGGGGATTTTTGTTGTCATATTATTATAGTGCACAGTGAGAGTAAAGCAGTAATCTGTATACATAAAAAAGCAGTGAACTGTACACAGAGTTCAGCGTGCGCTCCTCCCATTGGCAGGTCCACAACATTCTGGCCGAGATGGTGATGGGTGGAATGGTTCTGGAGACCAACATGAACGAGATCATCACACACGTGGACGCCCAGAACAAGATGGAGAAATCGGAGGTAAGTGACCTTTCCCC
>OMKP01023250.1:0-10989 GCA_900302375.1 Bathygadus melanobranchus
GGGGGGGGGTCAAGGACAGGCTGCTGCAAAGCACGTTCCCTGCCAGCGTCCTCATTCTGGTCTCCACACTTCAGTCAGACACACACACACACACACACCTACAAGCCACGGCGCACACTCCCAAAAAGAAACGTCCCACCCACTTGTACTTGCACTCCTCCTGCATAACGGCAGCCCTGCTCCTCCGTAGCTCTGCCTTTCCATCCTCGGAGAGTTGCGCTAATTGAGTAAAGCTGGATCATGTTGACGTGCCGCGCTGGGGAAGGAGAAACTTCTTGAGTTAAAAGAACAAGAACAAGAACACACACACACACACACATATGCACACACACCAAAGGACGTTAAGCTGCACTATGAGGACCGCCCCTGACACCTGTGTAAAACAGAGAGCACTCCTAACAGGGGGAAGAGCTAAACAGGCAAACGAGTGGAGAACTCCTTATTTTTGCCATTTCATTTCGTCGTCTCTGGTACTTCTGGGTTCCAGGGAGCGTCGATTCATGTGGCGCCGAAGGCTGCAGGGTTTGAAGCACAGCTCGGCGCTGACTGCAGCAGACAGCTGGAGGCGAGCCAGAGAACAAGACGGGGAGAGAGAGAGAGAGGGGGGAGGTAGAACTACATAGAGCAACATACAGACAGGGACATTCGGAATAGAAATATAGTATAAAAAAACCCAGCAAAGATCAGAACAGCAAGGAGTTGTTTTTCTCGTACCCAGAATCCTAGCCATAGACCAGAAATGTATGGAGGGCAGGTGTGGAGGCTTGCGCAGGGGATGGAGGGGGGCGATAAGTGCATGCTTAACACTAATATCCATTTCATCACAACGTGATTGAAACGAGGCAGGGAATAGCTTGCACGAGCAAATCCTCTTATCCGGCCCATTCATCATTTCGGCCTCCATCATGTGTTTTTCTTTTGTGTGCGCAAAATAAAGTCATTTCTGGGTAACAGGTAGGCCCAGGGGGATGTTGGTGAACACAGAGCACGAGTGGGGATTGGCTGGGGCACAGCTGGCATATGGTCGGACCCTCCCCAGCTGAGGCCCTCTAACACACGCCTATAAAACGCCAAGGAAGCCGGGCCGCCGCGCGGCTGTCCGTGCCCTTCCACAGGCCCCCGTGACTCAAGAGTTAATTGGCTCAGGCAGACCTTCGCTTTATGGTGGGAAGGGACAAAATATTGTCGTCGTAATCAGGAGTTCTCCAAGGAGACAGTCATATCTGGTAGACATCGCCTGCGGGGGTCATAAAAAATACATTTGCGCATAAACATTTTCCCTTTCCGCCGGTAGTCGTCATCTATATACGAGTGTGTACAGACGTTTTACCCTGCCCTCCATATGCACGTTATACATCCATGCTGGCAGGTGCGTATGGTACAACAACATGCACACAAAGTGTCAGTGTGGGCGTGTGTGTGTGCGTGTGCGTGTGCGTGTGTGTTTACCATGTTAATTTCACTGGCTGTGACAAACAAAGCCTCTATCTCCCTCTCTTTCTCTTTCTATCTGAAAGGTGAGCCACACCTCAGGCATGGAGCCGGCAGGTGCGTTTACAAAGCCTCATCCATTAATGATCGCCACGTCTTCTGGTTACATAGGTGGACATCTTCTCATATTTGTCACCTGCCTTCACCCATGCACGGAGGTCCCGAATGGACACATTGGCCACGCATTAGCCTCAAAGCTTCAAGGGCTCCTCTTTGAGTCTTATTCTGACAACAAGGTTTGTGCAATGAGCATAACAATAAGGCAGAAGCAATGTGACCCCACCACCACCACCCCTCGTCAGCCCATCCCTCCTCTTCCTGTATTGACCTACATGTTGGGTGCTCTACCAAGGGAACAATAACAACTGCGATGAGTGGGAGTGATGTTACAGGCGAGCGAGAGGTGCCATTAATGAAGATGGAAAGGTGGCTGACAGGGCTACGGCCTCACCTCTATTAAAGCTATGTAACCTTTGGTCCATGGAAACATGTTGAAGCAGGCCTGGGTGGGACTGTAGCAGATAAAGATTATTTGGGGCAATTACACATTCACTGATAAGAACCGGGGGTAATGTAATAGGGGAAACGCTTGCGGTTGAGCCTTTACAAACGGGTGCGTAGTATAGGTTTCACGCTGAAAGGAAATGCACAGACACACGTACACAAAGACAACAATGACAACAACAGTGTGCTTTGTGTTGGAAATAAATGTAAACGCAAGAGCCCCCGATATTTACACAAGCGCTGTGGCCCGTCTGAAATCCAACCGCATACGGCATGGAGATTGTTGTCGTGGAAATTATCTTGCGAGAGTAAAACACTTAAACAAATCAACTTCTTGTTATGGCAAAGCAGTGTTGTTGATTTGATTCGTGCACTTTTCGGAGGGTCGTCTTTTATAGCATACATGTCTTCACACAAATCCTGCCGTGTCTTCAACCTGTGATCACTCAGACACTGGTAAGCATGTTTCTATGAGCACATCTTTTGTTTATTGTTTCAAGTCACGCCAATAGGTCAAAAGGCACATTAGGTGATTAGATATGAGCACACATGAGTAAAAACACAATACAAGCACAAAGTCAAAATACTCCACCATATTGTTTCCTGGGTTTCCACATTAACCTCTAACCCACGGCAACCTTTGACCCCCAGCCAGGTCCCCGGAGTACTGGGGCGCATCCTGAACCATGTCGTCAACCGAGCAAACCGCTGATTCTGCATAATGGATGGAGAGCCGCCGTTGAAACGAGGCCAGAAGGACAAACGGGGGGAGGGCTGTACTTAATTGTACCCGTTTTATGATCAGACACTAAACCGCCCACCTTTTATATGGGCTTTTATCGGCACAGCGGTGACACGTTATGTAACGCAGTCCGAGATGCATGGGCAGGAGCGGCGCGGAGGATCCGGGCTGCGCGGGTAATCCCGCGGGACGCACTACGGCGACACATAAGTGGCGTGCGCATCTTCGCATTTGGCGAGCGGCAGAAATTCTTTTAGCCTCCCCAGCACATATGCTAATCACATATAACGGCGCATGCTCGCTTCCACTCATGCCCCGGCTTATTTTATTCTTGTGACAGATTTAGGCCTTTGTGCCGTCTCCTTCGGCGTTACATAATCTGATGGGTGAGGGAAAAAATCCTGTTTGAAAAAAACACACACACACACAACCCCACAACACCCCACAGGTCTAAATGAATAGGCTCCAGTGTGTTCCAGATTATGTGTGTGTGTGTGTGTGTGTGTGGGATTGAGCCTGGTTATGCTCTGAGTCTGCTCATGGGATCACGTGGTGGAGCCAGCAGCACAGTGTTGGAGGGCGCACGCGGAAGGAGACACTCAGCAAAGACGCTGTGTTTTATCTATTTTTGTGTCGTCGCCGTCGCGGTCCTGCTCTTGGCGTCCGTTGGCGTGAAACCACCAGCTATCCTCTTGTGGACGCGTTGAATGAGACTCGGGTATAACGCTGCCCTGTTGGATTCGGTTCTTTGCGCGCCCCTCTTTCTTGCTCATCTCCCCGCATGACAGGCCCTGAGACAGGTGGTCACTGGGAGGCACGGGGGCAGTCGAGCATAAGGAATCAGGCTATCAGATACTCCCATCCACACCAGCAGAGCAATTAGACCTGAGAATCCCCAGTCATTTAACTGCAAGTCTGCTACACTCTGACACATCTTGTTCAAGCATGCATACGCATGAACAGATATGTACACACCTGTTTTCATGCACCGTAGCCTACACTTCCCATTAGACACAATATATATTTCCAAAGGCAGAAGACACGGCATACAGACCTATATAATCGCCATTCTTTATCTGCACATGCCTAGGGTAGTTAATGAAATAGAACTTTTTAAATCAAGCTTTTTGTGATAAAAGGAAATGTGCTCAAATTGCATCATTGCATCATTACAAAAAACTGTCCACGTAATGCATACTCATTATAAGTGCTTAAAACCAACTATAATCTTGGATGTCCATAAAGATTATACCCATATGTAGACACTATGCAACAAGCCTGTCTGCTATGCCTGTGGCGCTAACCAGAATCCTATCTACAAAATGCAGCGGCATCGCAGACCAAGAGAGTGACGCATTGCAGGTACAAACACACCAATCAGGGCGAGGTATTTCATGCCGCTACGTCTTATGCCGTATCACAGTAGCAGAATGTATTCATACGCATTATCTAGAATGCAAACGACCAGGTTTCAAATGTTGATATTTAATTGGTAAACTTTTTATTAAATTATATTGTGATATTAATGCATGTAATCGTTTTTTACGTGATGAATCGTGCTCTAAAAACGGTTATTTCACGGTTTTTATTGATTGCGAGAAGAGGAAGTTGGCGGAGGGATCTTAAAAGAGGAGGAGTTAAAGAATAGCCGTTAAAGGCGCGTCCAGTTGCCTCTCTCTCAGTGCACTGATAGAGATTTCTAGTGAGCGTGTATAAGGTGATCTTTACGGCGATCACTTACGGACTTATTTGTAAACCAGCTGCCCCATCAACTTCGAAATGGTAAGAAAACCATTTTAAAGCATTCACCTCTGTTCTATGCATGACTAGAATAACGATTAGGGTTTTTTTGTAGGTTTTCCTGTTTATCAAGCGCTACGTCACACAGGCAGAACTAAAGCCGTCGTTGTCCAAAGCGAGAATACCGCAGCACGGCCGACAAATGACAGCTATACGCTTCATCTGCTATTGTTACTTGATGTTTGCTGTCTACACACTGCTAACCTCAGCTTGTATTGTCCCAATAGTTACTTTTTGGGTTGTCCGGCCGGTGTATTTTACGGCCTACAGCGGGTGTCTTTATAGCACATTTTAAATGTTTGCAAGTCTTTCCTTTTTAGACATGTATTTGTTTTCTTTTCAATCGGCAAATCATTAAAAAAAATCATGCAAATCATGCATATTTGACTGTGGTTCCCGCATTGTCCCTTAATACAAATACTTCCTCGGGTTGTACGGTGCTGCTCTCGTAGCTAGGGGAAGGCGATAGTCTGTCCTTGGTAACGTTTACCGCCAAATGAAGCCATTCATTGTTTCATGCGAGACGTGAACGTCAAGTGTGCGTCGGTTAACTTGCGCGTGCGAGCCAGTGTGTGTATGCCTTTACTAGCCCATGTTGAGGCCAGTGAACGCCTTTTTTTTTTTCACTTCTTTTTACATTTTGGACACGTCATGTTACTGTGTCGATTATAGAAATGCTGCATGCATTTTGCATTGACGCCTATTGATTCGTAAAATGGTAACGCTATGAATCCTCTTGCAGGAGTAGTTCTTTTTCTGTATGCGAAAATATTAAGGTGGATGTAAATTCACCGGAGTTCATGGTTGTCTGAATTAATACAATTTTGTAAATCTGTCTCTCCATTCAGGCTGACCAACTGACAGAGGAGCAGATTGCCGGTAAGACATGGATGAATCGCGTTGCTTCTATGCCCCACTCCTGTGGCACGTGGCCTATGAAATGGACCCAGACAACCCTTACGTTGGAATTATACTTCTTCCTTTTAAGGCTTTCTACCTGACTGCCAGCTGGTCATAAAAGACAATGAATGAATGAGTCCGATTGTTTCTTGCTGCTGTCTAGCGCTCAAGGACTTCCCACCAGTAACCTCTTTGCATTTTCCTGGTTGCCAAGTAATAAATGATGTAATCACAAGAGTATTAGGGTGTAAGGAGTTGTAGCCACCAGGCTACATCCTGTACATGATGGCCCCTGTGCACTGGGCGTGTTCTCCCAGTAGCCTTCTCCAACTGGACTAGATTTTTCTAGGAGCAATGATCAAATATGAGTAACTTCTTCCTAAGGCACATGAATCCCAATTAGAGCGTTCAGTGGGTTGTCTTGAAGGACATGGGGCTGGCCTCTAATTATTTTGCATTGACTGCTGCAAAATCCTGGCATTGTTTGGTTGCCTCAGATTTTCCATGTTTGGGCCTTGAGCTGGGTGTAGTCAGCTCAGTCCCAAGCTGGCTTTATTCTATAAATATTTAAAGTAAACGTGTTCTCTCTTGCGCTTGTAAGCCTGGAAATGGCGGCCTGATTGTGATGTGTGCTGCCACTGCCCTCTGGCCCTGTCACACTTATTGTTGTTCCCAGCTACTCTCCCGCACCATGTAAAGCAAGCCAGCCTTTTCATTCTCCTAGTTCCTTTTAATGTCTTTGTTTAGCCAGAAACTGTTCCAGTGTTTTCAGTAACAACCCTTGGCTTGTGTGCACTTTAAACATGAGTGCTGGTCTACAAGCTAACGTGGCCTTGTAAGAAGTGTGTGGCTGCCATACTGCATATAAATTCACTTCAATTGAGCAGCGGTGTCATTCGTTTATGTAGTTTCTGCCCTACCAGTTAAGCGTGTTTCCACTTGTGTTTCATTACAACAGAGTTCAAGGAGGCCTTCTCGCTCTTTGACAAGGATGGCGATGGCACTATCACCACCAAAGAGCTGGGCACAGTCATGCGCTCCCTGGGCCAGAACCCCACGGAGGCCGAGCTCCAGGACATGATCAACGAAGTGGACGCCGATGGTGAGAATTAACACTGGTGCAAAAAACCCCGCCTTGCTCAATAGGGAGGCCTGAAGAGAAGCCTGTGACTAAAATCTAATGTTTCCTTCTTGCACTTTAGGTAATGGAACGATAGACTTTCCCGAGTTTCTGACCATGATGGCCAGGAAGATGAAGGACACAGACAGCGAGGAGGAGATCAGAGAAGCATTCCGTGTCTTTGACAAGGTAGGTTTGTGTTCTACACTAGTCTCCCTCTACAACGGTGAAGCATCCTCTGTGTATATGTGGACACTGATGCTCCTCGTGTTCAGGATGGCAACGGCTACATCAGCGCTGCAGAGCTGCGCCACGTGATGACAAACCTGGGTGAGAAGCTTACTGACGAAGAGGTGGACGAGATGATCAGAGAAGCAGACATTGACGGAGACGGTCAGGTCAACTATGAAGGTGGGTGTGTTTCCTTGAATGTTGGTTTGGTTCTGCAACGACATTATTAGTAATTCACAGGAATTAACAGTGTTTCATTTCTCTTCTTTGCAGAGTTCGTACAAATGATGACGGCGAAGTGATGGCCTTGTACAGATTTCTTATAAATAATTTGCCTTTTTTTCTTTGTGTAATTTATCTGTAAAATCTTAATAGCCCCCCCTCTCGTCCCTGCCCCTTGCTGTCCAAAGGAACTGCATGTAAACTGCATACGCTCTTGTCCCCATGTCCCTTTCTTTTGCTGTCATGGTGTTTTGGAGTGACGGAGCGGTCTTGCAACCAGATGCCCGTGGAGGCCTTAGCTGGCCAGAGAACTTCAAAATCTTCCTCTCATGTGGGCACAGGCCCCTCCACGCATGGCGGTATTGGAAACCTGTCTGCTGGTTGTCACTTGGCAACGCTGTTGGCATGGAAACGATGTGGAGAAGCTAAACTCTGCATGGACTACGGACAAAGTCTATATGGAAAATTTCTCAGCATTGCACTACTGCAAAAAAATGACACGGGTGTATCTCCTAGGTACTCGTACAAACTCTTTTTGTATCTGCTGTTCTATATACCAGAAATGACTAATCTTACTATGCTTTTTAATGTTTTACTCACTACTTTTAATTTTCTTTTTTTTTTAATGGTCTCTGGCCATGCCTCAAATAATCCATTCCAAGTTGTATATTTTTGTTTTACAATAAAAGTTACAATCTACCCAGATTTGAAAATTGTCTTGTTTTCTCAGTTAACATTTGTAATATGCTGTAATTCCCATTTTTGTATTTGGGGCAGAATGCTCATTATTTGACTTTATTTTTTTCTTGATACATTAAAGATGTTTACTGTTTGAAGTATCATTGTTCAATGCCCCAAAAATACTCGGAGGAGCATCAGCCAATGCCTCTTATAGTTCCAGTTTTGGATGGTCTGTATTGTCATTAAAATAAAGGCAGAGTGGGATCAAAGGCTTTTGTGTTGAAGTGCATACAATGGTACTCTACATGAAATTGGCCATCTGCTGTCCAGCCCAACTGGCTAGATGGGCTGTGTGCTCCTGGCCTCTGTCGCACCACCTAGTAGGAAGATGAGTTTTAAATGTCTTACTGGGCATGTGACCACGATCATGTGGCTTGGGGGAGTACCATACATCAGGAACTAATGATGTAAATAGAGGTTTACCTGTTTTTTTTTCTCAATATTGAGTTTGTCACAGTAGCTTGCAGACATACTAAGTTAATCATTTCAATGAATGAAAAATAAAGCTCTATTGTGGACCTGAATTGCCTTTGTTTCTGATGCATGGACTAGATTAGAAGGTGTAACATTTGGACAATATGAACATAATGTTCATAATGTATACATACAATGAGGTTGAGGACTGGGAGCATGGCAATAAGTGTCAAAGTGGCCACATTTGCCAAAAGCTACTTTAAATGGTCTTTGATATTTCAGTGTTGTGATGCTAAGCAGCACCCAAGAGACTACAGATGTTCCAACTGAATAATATTTCAAATTTTACATCGCAAGTGTCGCAGGTCATGTAGAGAAATGAAGCTTTGAAATGTTAAATTCTAGCATCTCATTGTCTATTGAATGCATGTCGATGTCGATAGTCACATGAGATTTCCTTTCCTAGACAAGCCGAGTAAACAAATTCCTAGCTTCTCAGAATCATGTTCCATGTTGCCTAGCAACAGGGGTGAATGTTGCACTTTCACTCTCAGAGATTCTAGCAGGCACTTAAAATGGTTCTTTGGCTGAGCTGAGTCTCTGCATGTGTGTGTGTGTGTGTGTGTGTTTGTTTGAGAGCGCAATATACCAGCAAGGTTGATACTTGACACAGTGAAAAACCAGCTTTGTTAGAAAGGCTTTGTAACGAATCTCCAGAGATAACCACATCACTTTATGCGACTGGTAATGGAGTACAGATGGAGACTGGCAATGCACTGTTACCAGAGAAGTTTCCAGAGTCAGTCAGGTAGAACACCATTGTGTGAAAAAGTAAAATGCATCATTTATACAAGCTAATCAAATAGAGACCAGTGGCACTTAAATGCGAGTACACCATGCTCGTGAATATATATATGTTCTTAAGCTAATAACGGAACTCGTATTTCCATCCTTACATCCCTAACTTCGGTTGGTGTGTCTAAATTTAGCCCTCCGCTGGGCCGGCTTGTTTAAAAAATTGATCGACGTTGGAGTTGCTGCTATAGTAACAGTCACAGTTAACCGGTGGTCAGGTGTCACTGGAACCCAGACAGCGAACAAACGATCAATACTGTGCAAGAGCAGAACCGGGCCACACGGAAAATTATTGGTATCGCTTCCCTCGGTGACATGTCCGGAAGAGGTGGTATAATGGTACAGGTAACTAACTATTTAATTAACAAATTGTGTGCGTGTGTACTTTACATGTGTGATTGCGTTGAACAAGTACAACTTGTGTGGATTGTGAATACTGACATGTGAATGAAACGTGTGAGAAACGTGCTTGGTACGACATGTTTCGTTTTTTTAACTCAGATCATTTAAATCCTCTTTACAGAATAATGATATGAAGCAGGACCTCACAGGCCGTGGAGGCTGGTGGCTGGAAACCCTGAATGTAGGTCCCTGTTATGATGAAAGTGCC
Source organism: Bathygadus melanobranchus (assembly GCA_900302375.1). NCBI lineage: Eukaryota > Metazoa > Chordata > Actinopteri > Gadiformes > Macrouridae > Bathygadus > Bathygadus melanobranchus. Next base: position 9,631 of record OMKP01023250.1, read on the forward strand.
AAATGGTTTGCATTTAGATGATGGGGGTACGCCCTAGACACTGCTCTAGACATCACGAGACACTATCTCATGCCATCTCTCACACACCACACACACCACACACACACACACACACACACACACACACACACACACAGGCACACGCAGGCACATACACACACACACACACACAATGTGATTTGAATGTCAAGAATTGAACTCTAATGAACACATGGGTTATCTTCCAAACCTCCTCTTTCTCTGCCCAATGTCTTTCAATGGAAAACCCACATCTTGTAGTGGATGAAGCTTTTAAATACGATATTAACATAGATTTTCACCATCAGTTCGGAATCAAGAGTTCAAGAAATGGTCTATTCGCTCCCTCATCTCCCACTCCAGGACACGCCCGTCCCGGGTCACTATCGCATCAGGAACTTCCTGGAGGAAGCGGCGCTGAATCCCGTTAAGAGGACATACTGCTTCAAGGCCCCGGGCAGGGAGGCCCGCAATGTGTGGCCGCGCCAGGGGGAACTCCTGCTTCCAGGGGCCTACAACTACACTGACACCACCCAGGAGGCCCTCAAGCGCCAGGCCTCCTGCTCGTTTAGGAGCTGTCCCCGCTCGCGCCACCTCACCCTGGGCATCAGGGACAAGGTTAGGCTGGGAGGGGTGGGGGGTCCTGCTCAATCGGAAGCCATGGGGTGACGACGGCCGGTGTTACGATTCACCGCAGACATTTCCGGTGCTTTTAGGCAACTGTGCAACTGACAACCACTAGCTGTCATTCCTGGTGAAGTGGCGCCATATATGGGCTCCAGTACAAGTGCAGACCCTCAAGCATGTGGACACAATGTGCCAGCATTGATGTGTTGGCAATGCGTGTGACACAGTCCCCGCATGCTGTGGTGTGTGGCTACGCACATGACCGTGCTGACGCTAGGAGAGTATTGGATAAATAACCCATTAAACTGAAAATAAGGACATCATGTTGTGTTGTGTTATGAAATAATAAGTGAACAAATAAATTCACATGGCACTCCTAATTCTAGAAAAAAACATATGTATAACATACATATAGCATGTTTTGTTGTTCCTGTTTTGTCTCCCTTGTGGTGTCAGGATATAAAGACGTCTCCATGTGACTACAATGTGATGGAGAAGCCCGTGGAGAAGACTCCTTGCAAGTAAATACCTTGTGTGTACAGTTCCTTTGTTTCTCTCTATTTCTCTCTCTCTCTCTCTCTCTCTCACTTTCCCTTTCTCTGTCTCTCTCTTGCTTTCTCTTTCTCTCTTTCGCTTTTCCTTTCATCAGTCTCTCTCTCTCTCTCACCCTCTCTTCCTCATTCTTGCTCGCTCTCTCTCCCATTGTCACTTTCT
>OMKP01023254.1:0-13600 GCA_900302375.1 Bathygadus melanobranchus
GAAAACTTTCTCGACTTGACGAGTACCCTCTACTCCCCCAAAGTTGTGTTAGTTAAAACTGAATAAACTGAATATGAAATGTGTTTATGCACGGATGGTAGTGCTGGTATTGTTACATGAGAGCAGTGGCTGAAGTAAACCAGAGCTTCATGGTTCAAGTGAAAGAGAGCGAGACACGTTTAACAACAAGAACATATCGATTCAAAGTTAAGTACCATGTAGTACATTTGAACAAATTCCTAAAACAATACTAATACTAACGTAATTACTCAAATGTTTTTCAGCCAAATAACAATTAAACACTACGTTGTGAATACATGTTCCTTGATGAAGAGTATTACCAATGTTTGAACAATAAGTGATCTAGAATGTCGTCTACCATGCTATGGTCATATATACCCCAAGTCATCACTGATTACATGCAGATATGATTGCAAAAAAAGATTATTAATTATTTCCTTTTGCATGCTTTGCATATTCTCGAGGCATCTGCAAATCCATTAACATGACATATTGCAAGGAGAGTTAAACCAACAGGAAGAAAAACCTTAATCAAAGAAAATAACATGTTGCACAATACAAGTCATTAACAAACATCATTCAATAAGAACAACATACTGGCAGAGTCATGCTAATTAAACCAGCACTCATTGGCTGTCTGTTGATTGCTATACAGGATAAGTGAATATGTATTTTCAAGCACAAGAGGCTCTACACCCAGACACAGTTATAAATCCACATCATGAAGTTCACCATCAAAGCATGTTTATTTGAACTATGAATGCACTAGTTCAGGAGTCATAGAAAAAAATGTATAATGTCACACGACTTTTGAAGGCGTCGTTGGACTCTGTGAACATTCAAGGTTGGTTTTGATTAAAAATTTTCTTTACTTTTTTTGAATGCCCTTTTTACTTTTTTTTTTTTACTTTACAAAAACTGTCTTCAACCAGAGACATTAAATGCATGTAGACAAAATGCATTAAGGCAACTAATTTAGAAATGCCACAAGGATATATAGATTTATAGATTATAACTTCCACATTCAAGCTAGAATTTCAATGTAAGTGATGGGTAAAGTTGAGATACATGGGTTGATCGTTTATGTCTTTTTATTTTAAATGTAGGAGCTACATATGTTGTGAAGTAGGCCTACATCTCAATTAATCAGAAATATCCCATTACTCCTGTAGAACTTGACGCTTGGATCCATAAGCAACCAACCCTAATAGTCGACGTATAATGTTTGGTTATGTCATTTGAATAGTAGCCTAGTTAAATTAATCGTAAAATCCATTCTCAAAGGGGGAAAGAGGAAGTAAAACCGCTTGCAGGTTATATCTGGTGATATATGACGCTCGAGCCGGGTGCTCAAGTGCGCACTGCCACTATAAGCACCCACGCACCCGCTCGGGGTGCTGCTGATCCACCTGCAATGAAAAGTACATCCACTCGCCTCCTCTTATAAAGTATGGCCTATACGCACGCAGTGGTCCCCAGTTGCCTAATAATAATTTACGTCTGGTTGATTCGGAACCGAACCCATAAGGTGTTCACAACAATAGCATCATATAGCTATAGTCCACACCGACACACATTGCATTGGCTAAATAATAACGTCCATTTAATTGGTATTGTTGGTTTAATCGAGTTTATTAGTGTTGGAACAGTTAGGTTACGCGCATTTACGGGGAATCAGACGACACGCTGTCGGAAATAACGGCGGAGTGGAGTGGACTGTATGGGCTACAGCATCGTCGTCATTTTCAATTACGCAAGCCGACATGTCGCTCTCTATCATTTCACATGTTGTGCCGATCGATTTGCAGACGATTTTAAGTAATTTCATTCCACAGCCTTAACGATACATAACGGTTGTATGCGCTCGCTCTCTCTCTCAACATTTATGCTGGGCACGTTAAACCGGCGGGTCATTATGTAGGCTATATCTATAGTCTGATTCTTCTTTTAAACTCACGGCTTACCTTTTTCCACAATTTGAAGACAAATCAATCGCAAGTCCGGCCACGTAGCGTCATCATTGATCTACAAGATGAAGTTCCATGAAGTAAATTGAATCAGGAGGGATCCTTGTCAACAGCAGCAGACCAAAATGCAACGAAGACAGCGATATCCACTACCAAAACTTATCCATGTGCCACCATTCGTGGTCCTGGGTGTTCAGCAGAAAGAAAAAGAAAAATGGTAAGCAAATAACTTTGTTTTAAAGCGACGTCGTAATAATTCCTCTTCGGAGTTGGGGAACTGTGGAATCCTACGGCGGAGATGCGCATTGGTCCAAGCTCCGTTTACACAAACTCCTGAGTCCCAATTTCTAACTTACAAACCGCATTATTAACCATCATAATCCTACCTTTCTCTAAAGATGTTGAACATCGCTGGCATCAGATTATGGTGCACTTGTGGTGTCGTTTGGTAACCAGCGTGCGCAAAAAAACTCAATCCAAGTGTACAAAAACGTGCAGCAGGAAAACAGAAAACTGTATGTATTTTTTTTACACTTGTTTGATGAAGTATAGGTGGGTATACGCTTCCCAAAGCACTCTTGGGAGTGGCAAGCGGGCACAGTGCGCGCACCGTCCGCCCAAAACGAGTTGGAGAAAAAAAGCGTGCCACCAATGTAGCATCACTTACAGGAGCCGGGATAGGCGGTTCACCATACCTTCTTGCTAAGCTGTAGCTGTCTCAGTAGTATTGTATGAACTAAGTCCCTCAGTACTGCCCACCTCTCCCTCTCGCTCTCTCTCCTCCGATTGACATCACACTAGAAGGAGGAGCCAAACGCACATTCAAGAGCTCCCTCTCCTCTTAAAGCCGCACTGCGTTGAGGAGACGGAGGAAGCACAGAGACCTTGCTGGAAAAAAAAACTGGTCGCTATAGTGGAGCCGATTAGAACAGCTCCTCTGCCGTTCAAATCCACAGTTCGCCTGAAAGGAAGAGGGGGCACTGTTCACTTTTCTAATGAGTCGTGTTTCTTGCATTGCGGTTTTAAATGAAACTTAACATCGTGTGTGTTAATATTAAAAGATTTCCATCTCAATTACGACTGGGCCATCAAACACCCAGAAGAGTCCCGATGGGCTACGGTTGAACTTGTACATACCACGGTGAGGAGGGGGGGGAGGATTAGCATAATTTTATTTTAACTGTTTTCTCTGTCTCGGTGTAGATACGACATGGATATTGTTTGTTATGTTTTTAACAGACATGTGCCAACAGAGCGTGTGGAAGGTCAGATACATTGATGGGTTTCAGTTTTGTCATTTGGCCACTATAGAAATAACTCAAACAGATTATGTCAGCATAATGCAAACTCAACTCAATATAATAAATATGCATGTTTCAAGATACTGGAACCAGATTGTTTTATCTAATACAGCCCTAGATCTAAGATGGCATTACAAAGTTGAAGGTTTTGTGCAATCCCAAAATAAACTCCACCTGTTATAGGTTCAGATGCATTGCCGCTCATGTCATTTAGATTTTACATTTAGAGCATTTGGCGGATGCTTTTATCCAAAGCGACTTACAAAAAGTAACACATATGTCATATGCTGCAGTGTAGGCTACATGTAACAATGTAATAATGTAACGATGACCTCTACAACCTCACCACCTCTCTCTTATGTCTCAGTTCAACCTTTACATGCAAACACATTTTAAGCTTGTTTTTTGAATTATAATATAGGGAAGCAACATTTGCCAAATACCTCTCCTTCATCAATGAAGACACCTCATACAAACCCGTACATAAAAATAGCATAGTGCCAGATCTAGTCCACCTGATGACGTTTTTCATTGACTGATGTACCCTCCTTACAGTGATCTATTGATTGTCAGTGGACAGGAATACCTTGAATTACATGTTAATGTTGTATGGGTAGCAGTAGCTCACAAGGTAGAATATTTGTCTGGCAACTGGAAGGTTGCTGGCTCGATCCCCGGCTCCACCTAGCTAACTTTTGAGGTGTCCCTGAGCAAGACACCTAACCCTAACTGCTCCCGACAAGCTGTCTGCTACCTTTTTTGGATTGCATTTGGATTGCATGGTTGACACCGCCGTGTATGAATGGGTGAATGTGAGGCAATATTGTAAAGCGCTTTGGATAAAAGCGCTATATAAATGCAATCCATTTACCATTTACCATGTACATATTTAGGACATCTAGTCCCCTGTTAGCTTAATCTGAGACCTGACTGTTAGAAATGGATTTATCTAATGTATGAGATAGGCAACAGCCAACATTTTTCCAGTGTATTTCTTCAGCTAACATTGAGTTTCCAACAAAATGATATCCCAAGCCGTGATGCCCCAATGAATGCCACAGCTCCCAGAGCCAAAACCAAGCTGAACGACAAAAACAACTCAACAGTGACTACAGGTCCTCTTTTCATGGCTCCTGCTCTCTCTTTCTGTTGCCATTTTTACATATGTTCTGCCCAATCTGTTGTCTGAGACATCTACAGAGCTCAGCAACGGGCGGCACCATCAAGCTTTGGGCCTGTGCAAAAGCAGGAACAACGAGCATGGAACTTAAACAGTGTGTAATGAAACGCGTGGTTGGACATATTTCAATCTAGCCCCCTATGTCTCATAACCATCAATACATCTCCGACAGTGTATGAGTCCTATACGGACCTTTGTAACTTCCTAACATGCTCCCGACCTACCCCCTAACCTTAACCTATAGGCCTTCCCTCATTTTTGAGACATGCATATTAACTACCAAAAGCCAGAAGTAAGTGCCCATTAGCAATTACTGAGGCCACAAGTATGCTACTTCCCACATCGCATCTCCCATTATATGATTTTTGCTGAGAGCCTGACACTCAAGGGAATACAGCATGTGGCATTCAAAAGCAAAAAGACAGAGTCTGTGCAACATTTCACTCATGAAAGGAGGATGAGAAATGGCACCATATGCTGACATTATTTGGGCATGTTGTATAAGGGGAATTCACAGAACAGCTGCGTCTAGTAAGATGACCAAGGGGAGGTGTCCAAGCCTATGTTCAGGTTTGGATCGTTTGGTCTATGTTTGGAATGAACTCAGCACTTGCGGGAGAGTGGTAGTGTTCATGCATTAGCATGATGTGTCGAGGTTGTAGTAAAGCTAAAAGTATAGATGTATAGATAGTATAGATGAGAGAGAGAGAGATCAATCAAATAAATGTTTAATGAAATGTGTAATTCAGCAAAAAGTGCAGAAATATTGTTCACCCAATTTAATATACCCATCATCAAGATCAACACCAGTAAAAGTTATTTGAGTGAATCATCAAAAATATGATTTTTTTTTGTTGGCGCAGAGACAGAGCCATCAGCCTCATAAGTTTATTGATTAGCTCATATTTCACTGATTACAGTAAAAGTAGCCCGGATACCAGCTTTCCTCCAATGCCATTAATTATGGCAAAGTGATGGGGTGTTTAGAGCCTAAATAGGTTAAGTGAATTCTGACTGATGTTTTATGGGGGTCAGCCGAGGTCACAAGTCATAAAGCAAGCCAGTCCACCATCACACACAGACTCCCATGGCTTCCTTTTTATGTCCCAACAGGCCACCGTTGTCCTTCTTGACAATGCCTGCACGGACCAAATAATAATTACTTTTGCATTTTAAACGCAATTAGCCTCTGGCAAGGTTTTTTAAAAGCAGTAGTCACCGGCTTTATAGATTTTTGTTTCCCTTTCGCCTGACCGTTCTGTACAATCAAACATAATTTTTCTTATCTCAAAAGACAGCGGGATGGAGTGGGGGGGGGTTGTAGAGACCCCAGCAATGCTTTAAAACGAGTGCAAAACACTAGTTGTGCAAAATTAGTCAGGCATATTGACAGGCATTACAGACAACACAATCACATATTAATACAGATGGAAAATGTGAGCACACATCCTCAAACATACACACACACACATTCATTCTATATTTGTTTCTATTATTCCTCCACTGAGATATTTGCTGTTACAACCACCAACATAATTATGTCCCGATAATATCCTGAAATTACATGTCATGATGAAAAAAACACAGCTCTGAATATAATAAAAATAATAATAAATGGAAATGAGAACATTTCTCTTTTCAATAAGCTGATAATGTAATGCCAAATATCAACACATTGTTGTCTAGTCATAGATTTGGTCACTAACATCTACATTGTATAGAAAATAACATTGGTGATCACTGAAAACGGATAACAGACTGTCAGTCACACATTTTCGTTTTAGTGGTTACTTTAAAAGGACATGGCCAGCATAATTCAGTATTTTTTTCTTTCCTTATTGTTAAAATACCCTAATAAACAACCAAAAGTGATTATGTTTTTCACCCACTCACTAGCATTGTAGGTCCACCTCACTACAAACAGCAAATACCTCCCATGCCAAAGACTTTGAATGTTGTCTAAAAACCCATTCAGTCACAGTCACAAAGAAGCATGTTTTGCTTTAATAGGCAACCTTATTACTATGATGTGCTAGGAGTCCCCAGCATTTTTCAAAGAACATTGTTGTTAAGTGATATTCAGGAGGATTTAAGGCCAAATAAATGTTCATGTGTGGAAGACGGTTTCTTCCTTTACCTGGGTATTACTTAAAAGGGGGATTTAATGGTTAGGCTAGATTATGCTTACTTGCACAATGTTGCAACGAATGTAACATATTTATTAGTATTTGAAACATTTATTTTGCCAGAGCACATGTACATGTGTAGTTATTTTTATTGCAAATAGTATTATTACTGAAAAGTAAAATTGATGCATTCAGGACTTCAATTTCAAGCTACATTATCATCAGTTTATTACATTAGGTTTGCGGGTTGAAGCAATTGTCATCGAACCAATGTTGGCTACGCTTAAATGGTTTGATCTGTGTTTTCCTACTTTTCTAGGCTGCTTGTGCCTGCTCCGTTTGTCACCAAGAGATTTAGTTTTGAGATGTGTTTATGGGATGCAAATGTGAAGCCTAAAAGCAAAAATTCAAAGGCACAAAATGTATAATGTATAACGCTAGGCTACAACTGTAGATCAACTCTAACGCTACATTCACGTTTTATTTATAACATGTGCCGTACATTTCCGTGTGTTTTGTCAATCATGAATAAAAGTCAAACCTGTTCATCAATATATTATTTTAAGTCATCACTAAAATATTATATGAACAGCTCAGAAATTAAGGTTTTAAAAAATGTCATTGGACCATGTTGAAGTTGTTAATACTTTCAATAAAGTTGATTCTGCGTTACATTACACAAATATAGTAAATATATATAAAAAAAATAGAAGAAGCTATATTCAATAGCATGATACAACTTGAACTTGACAATTGAACTCATATTTTCTTCTTTCACTGACAATTCCCTCCTAAGTTCTCTCACAATGTTGATCAGAACATCACCCCTCTAATAAAACCACCCTGAGACCATCCAAAGCAATCATTGTGTTCTCTTGGTTTTCCTCATTGTTGTTCATGTTTCTGCTTAGATACCATCAAACAGAAGTCTTCCCTCTAGTCTAGATTATATTCAAACCTATGCTGCTGCAGCTGCAGCAAAGAGCATCCCCACCCAGATCTATGACTTGGTATTCACAAACGAAGATCTACATCCAATGCTCCTACATTGAGTGTAGAAGCACAGTCACTAATATACCTTATCTGTCTGCCTCAGATGCTGGCAAGGGGAATCGATTAAGGATGAGGTTACACTTCTAAATTGTCTGGTAGGTCTTTGTGTGTTAAGATTCACAGGTTTGGGGAGGGGGTTAATTCTTTGCTGGTCCATCCTGATAGGCCCATGTTTCTTTATGCAGCATTATCCTTATTTCCTACCGAGAGACTTCTGATGGTGTGGAGGGATGTACTGGGACCTGGGTTCCAGAGGACTGCTCGGGCTTTTGACCTTTTAACCAAGAACATATTTGATGTCTTTTTTTTTAAAGGTTTTTAATGATTTTTTTTTAAAGGTTTATGTGAATAGGGATTTATGGATGATGATGATGATGATGATGACAGCAATCAGCGATATGTTGTTGTTTCAATCTTTCGACAAATGTACTTATTGTAAGTTGCTTTGGAAAAAAGCATCTGCCAAATGCCCTAAATGTAAATGTACTGTAGATGTAAATGATGATGATGATGATGATGATGATGATCCACAGTCCAGTGGATGGCATTTCATTTTACTGTTTTGCTCTCTTTGACCTAGCGTCAGGTTTTTTTTTTACTTTAGTTTTATATTTGAGCCAACATTGATAGTATTTTTTATTTTGTTGCAGACTGTTTAGATTTGTCAAGAAGGTACCTCCAGTTTGTCAGTCAGAGCCTGCACCGTGTAAACATCTCCACAATGTTTTGAAGGAGCAGAGCAGACATGCTTGAAGAGGTGGATATTTCTTAACAAAACATTTCTTCTTATCTTCACAGACAGGGTTTGTATCCATGGTTACCGTCAAGAACAACTGAGATTCATTACAATGAAATTGGTAAAAATCTGTCTCTACTGGCCCTCTCCTCCAGGCCATCCCTTCTCTTTTCCCTACTTTTGCCATACTGGAGACAAACAGGAAGGAAATATTTGAGCTAGTTGAAGTGGACAGGGCCGGATAATCCAATATATGTTAATTTATTGGCAACAGAGATGGGATTTGGAGAGGTATAAAAACAAAAGAGAGGAACCCTGGAGACTGGGTCACAGTGGTTGACTTTTGCTGTGCGCTATATGTGCATGCAATGTTCATCCTTTATGCTGGGCTACGCTACACTATTTTCAAGGCCAATTTGTGAACTATTTGAAGTCGGGCAGATTCCAGAATCTGCAGCTTCTGTCGGGCAGTCGTGCGATAGAGTCAGACCCTGTAGTCATTTGGTAAATGGTAAATGGATTGCATTTATATAGTGCTTTTATCCAAAGCGCTTTACATTGCCTCATATTAACCCATTCATACATGGACGGCTGAGTCAACCATGCAAGGCAACAGCCAGCTCGTCGGGAGCTGTTAGGGTTAGGTATCTTGCTCTGTGTATTTGGAACAAGGAGTAGCCAAAACATAATCAGAGAGTACACTCCTGTGGGGGCGGGGCTAGCACAAACCGGAAAAAACCCATCTTTAGAATTCTGTTCCCCGATGACTACAGTTGTTGTATACAGTGGCGGACTGGCCACCATATGGCCCTCTGGGGCATACTACAGTAGTACATCCACACTATAGTAGCAACGACACTCTGTAGCACTGTACGTGTTAAAGGATCATACCAGTCTGGGTGATCAAACCATCGTGACCATCTTCCCTTGCTTCACTAAAAAATCCATTAAAAAAATTAAATGACTTCATTGTTCTGATTCTGCCTAAGAGCATGTAGCGTGAGCACGCCTGCCAAAATTGTAAACAGAGCAGTAGCTGGCAGGCTATCTGTGGGGACGCGGCGTGTTGTGGGCCGGTCTGGGTCAAAAAGCCATGGGCCATTTTTGTCCCAGTTGGTCCCTGGTAATGTGTGTGTACAGATGAGTCTGGAAAAATGGCATATGTCAATCATTTCGTAACAGTTTCAGATCACAAAAATGATGTAGTGCGGGCCCAGCTTTATGCATGGCTCAGGACTGGAGGACATTGAAAAGGGAAAAAGCCTCCAGGCTAGTCAATGGCTTGTCACATTTATTTGGTGGAATGTCTACAGAAAAACTATGACTATATTTCTTATTGTATGTACTATGTGTGTAAGTGCACATAAAAGCACAAGCGTGTAGCATTCCTTTCATTCATATGCTCAAAAATGGACTGCATTTATATCGCGCTTTTATCCAAAGCGCTTTACATTTGCCTCACATTCACCCATTCATACACCGACGGCGGTGTCAACCATGCAAGGTAACAACCAGCTCGTCGGTTGTCGGTGTCTTGCTCAGGGACACCTCGACAATTAGCTAGGCGGAGCCGGGGATCGAACCAACAACCTTCTGGTTGCCAGACAACCACTCTACCCACTGAGCTACTGTCACCCCCGTTCAAGGTATTGTTGAGAAATGCATGTCCATATATACATTGGAATGTATAAAGCAAGGAAAAGCAACATCCATCGCACCATTTTTTAGCTGAAACTCACTGCATGCATGGCACCTTCCCAAGTTACCCAAATCTCACGTCAAGAACATGCCGTCAAACATTTAGATTGAATTATATCGTAATGTAAACATATATTCAAAAAAACCTGAAACTCTAACCTTGGACAGAATAATGATGTTAAATATAAGGCACATGCTGACCCAAACATTACAGGGCTCTTGCAGGAGAAAAATGTAATTTACTTCAGCAACGTTGTGTATACTATACAAAAAGATGTCCTTGGTTCTTGTCAACCAGGCGGCCATCAGTTGACACCGGTTGAAATTCAATTGTTGAAAGGCTACTTTAAATAATAACTTTGTGCTATAGCGTTGAAATATAGTGCAATATGAGGGGAAAATGTAGGATAAAGTGGAGAAATAATGATGGGGGGATACTAAGTGGCACACATTTTTATCAAACCAATTACAGCATACCCGCTTGTGTGAACTACCGTTATTAGAAAAGTTTCGCTAGTAAATGATTAGGCTTTTCACGTTCACGTTGTGGATAACTGACAGACAGTATGTATTTAGGTGTATGTTGATAAATGTTAATGGAATAGATCAGACTCTGGTTTCGACACAGTTTAATGACTTTTCTTTATCCACGATGAAAGTGAAACTAAAAGGCTTGAGTCTATTATGAGACGTTGGGTTCTACAATGTGTTGTTCACTTTATGTTTATCCTTTTCATACCTTTTAAAACTGAATGAACGTGGTAAGTGCTTTGGTTCATGTTCATCTGTCTATCCATCCATACATTCACCAATCTACCCATTATTTCATCCATCTATCCATCCATAAATTAAGTAATCCATGCATTCAACAATCCGTCCATCCATCTAGCCATCCAGTGAATGGGATGCCAGCTCATCCAATTAAGTAAACATTTTCACTTAACTGTCATATTACTATATAGGCTATATTCAATTATGAAATATTGTAATATTTGTGGCATTTAGTGCAAAAATCATGTTCAGAAAGATGCTTAATTCTGACTACAGCTCTTTGTATCTCAACACAAGTTTGCTGTCACACCAGATCCATTGTATTCAAGTGAAGATATGAACAAAAACACATCAGTTCTGCTCCGTTTCCTCACGCATCCCTCCATGAAAACATCTGCTTTCTGTCACCGGACAGTGTAACGTCAATTTGCAACACACAGATATAGCATGTTTTCAACACAATCCCTGCTTGTTTTGTTTTTTTTAAGAAAAAAAAGAAACACATGCTGAATTCCAAATGTTAAGTGTGTTCCAACAGCTTTCATTTTCATCCTCATGGGTGTGCTTGTCTTTGGGAAGCAATTGCATTGAACCTAAACCATACAGATGTTTTTTTCCTTCTTCTCATCTCAAGTAAATTAATGTTAAAAATCATTTGTTGTCGTGTTTTTCTTCTTTTTTTAATGACGGCACTTGCACATGCGGTGGAGATGCCTGCTTCCATCTGCTTACTGTGAAACAAGGCCTTGGGCATCTCTGTCAGGATGGATGCTATGCTTGCCTGTATGGCATCATTTCCTTTGAAAATCCATGCTAACCTTATGTTCTTTGTAGTTTGCATCTCTGTGTACAGTAGTAGATAAAAAGACCCTGACCAATGCTACTATTACCAGGAAATATAAATGCTTAAAGCAGCCATTAAGATGATTTATACAAATAACATAACACAACGTGTTCTATCCACTTTTACATTGCGATTGTACATTGAAATGGCTGCTTTAGGAACTAACAAATAAAAACATATGATTGATTTTAATATGCATGCAAGGCATCTTTCAAAGTCATCTTCGACAAAGATCAAATGTCCTTATTGGAAACCACACACACACACACACACACACAAGGTAATGTGTTAACCTATTCAATATCCCTCACAAGGGACCGATTAATTCAGGCTTGCAACACTTCTCTAATGCAGTGGCTGAAATCTTGAGGAAGCTTGACAATGCATTTGCTTTTGCAGTGGGAAGGTCACTGAATTGATTTCAAATAAAATGTTATGCGGTGAAGATTTCAATCTTAATGACCAGCCCTTTGTGAGGTTGGGAACGGCTCTGGCCCTGGTGGCAGCAAAAGCAGGTGGAAGATAAATTTGGCAGGAGGGACTTAAGGGTTTGGACTTAGCATTACAAGTCGTCAATTTGTTTTGAACTTTCCTTAAAAATATTTTTAGAATTAATTAATTAATCTTTCAGGGGATTTGACAGTGAAATAAGTATTTCATCTTTTACCAATAAGGAGACTTTATTTGGCCCCTTTTCATCCCCAGATGGCCGGGCGCTTGATGTTCTTGTCACGTTGTATTGCATTTTCTCTCCCTTGAATGGGCTGTGTACACAGCCATTGTTTGATGAGCAAAATTGAAAGCAAGCCTTGTAAACTAGTGGTGCCCTGGTGCCTGAGACATGGCACTGCAAAGACAATGTGTGTCGACATCTCTCTTGTGCTCCTGAGACTCCATGCTCCTTGTGCCCTCCTGCTCTTTTTACTCCAGGCTTGGAGAGAGAGGAGGCAAGTATTTTAAATGTATTTTAAAGACCCACAGAAGGCTCTGGCAACACACAAAGAATGTCTGCTAAATAGTAGATATAAAAGTTAAGAACATACATTTCCAATTTTGCTACACAAATTCGCAATTTCTTCAAACACAAAGTAATCTGCAATTTCATATGAGGAAACTTCTGGACTGTCCAACTTAAGTTTAACCTTTCCTGAAGAGAATATTCTGGGAGCTGGAGACGTGTCAGGGTTTGAAGTGAAGCTTGACAAGAGGACGAATCTACATGGGAACAGGGTTTGTACTTAGATCCATTATTCAAGATACCCTAGCCACAATTCTTATCCCTTTTCCAACAGTTCCTTCATCCTTCATACCCTCTTTCGTTTCCATGAGGTTTAGCTTAAGCTACATTGCTACATTATTCTAACATTGTACGGTGAAATGCAGTACTTTGGATAGAAGACTTGCGGAGAAGGAAAAAGCATCTGTGTTCACACCGATGGTACATTGCTTTACTCAAAGGTATATGTGTTAAATCGTATGTACGTTCTGTTACTCAGATTGAAGAGGCTGTCTAAAATACAGCAGGGGTGTGACAGAGCTAGGTAGAGGAGAGAGAGAGAGGGGAGAGGTGAGAGAGGGGAGAGGAGAGGGGATGTGGAGGGGAGATGGGAGGACAGAGCAGAAGAGAGAATGGGCAGAGAGATGGGGAGGAGAGAGAGGGAAGTTTGGGAGATGTGAAAGAGGGTAGGGAAGGGGAAAAGGAGGGAGAGAGGAGGAGAGAGAGGAGCCATAGCTGGGGAGAGGATAGAGAGAGGAGGAAGGGGGGTGATTAAGAAGAGCTGGTGAGAGGAGGGGAGAGAGATGGGGGGAGGTGAGAGAGGAGGGGAGGGAGATGGGGAGAGCTGGAGGGGAGAGTAGGCAGAGCTGGGAAGAGGGGAGAGATGAGGAGAGTCCGAGGGGAGAG
>OMKP01023257.1:0-14480 GCA_900302375.1 Bathygadus melanobranchus
GTGGGAGGCGATGGAGGGGTGGGGGGGACTGACTGGCAGGCAGACGGGTGCTCGTGAAGAAGCCAGACTGCAGATTTCTGATTCCGTCGTCCCCTTGACAACGCATTTGCAGCAATATGTGATTCCATGTGCATTCGTGAGTCTAACTTGTTTTTACATCCAAGGTCCACTGGGACACTTTCAAGTACCAACCTCTGGGTTGTTTTATGTGTTGAAATGACATCCAATAAAGTCAAGTCCCCACAGGATATGGGGGACAACAGGGTGGGGACACCGGTCCCAGACCACAGAGATGGGTCTGATAGATTTACTGTAGGATCCAGATGTTCTGAGTATGGGTTGGAGTCGGAGGACGGGGAGAGCATCAAGGTTATTATGCAGACAAAAGATCAGGCCGGCAGGAGTAACTCCACCATTTTGTTGTCTGGGAAAAGCGGACAGGAAATTTGAAAAAGGTTTGTGAGGAAGGATGGAGGATGAAAACAAATTGAAACGCTGAACCTCTTGTATTCACTTTAAGAGCAAACTAATGAAAAGGAGGGACGGACATAAAGTTATTAGTTTCCGCTCGTTCGCAAAAGATTTTCCTGCTAAGACACAACAGGCCGTCCTGGAGATGTAATCCTGATTTGTATGTTTTTTCTTTTAATGTATGACCTTTTAACAGATTAAACATTCACTTAATGGTTATTATTATATACCAGTTCATCTTGCTAAAAACATTATTCATCTTTAGTAAACCGTTTCTTTTGCCAAGGAGCTAAACTTCCCCATTTGTCAAGTTGGGGAAGATCTCATTATGGACTTAACTTCTCTGCACACATTAGTGCCCCCCCCCACCAAAAAAATAAAAAAACGCTGACCGAAAGTATTTCAAAAGAACATCTTACGAGCAGAATCCACTTCCACTCGTGTCCTAGCGGATAGCCTAGCGGATAGTGTCCTAGCGGATAGCCTAGCGGATAGTGTCCTAGCGGATAGCCTAGCGGATAGCCTAGCAGATAGTGTCCTAGCGGATAGCCTCTTGACGCGCGGAATGCAGGCGTACGCTTCGCCGCCACCGCTGCAAAGCTCCACGTACATTCATCCACGCCGGTTAAAACGCACTTTCCCTCCAGTCCAAAAACTTTCTTGGCCGCCTGATAAAGGCAGTCTTTGTAAAAAACGGGTTGAGAGGACATATGGAAAGAACGCTCTTCGTCGTCCTCCTCGCCGTCACCGCTTGAGTGGGCCGAGGCAGCGCGGCGCGGGGGCTAATACATTTTAATAGCGTACTTATAGCCAATGTGATGGCAGCGGTGACATTCCTGGTTAAGGAGTTTCCTTTCTGATGATCGCAGCAAAAGGCCTCGTCCAGCATGTCTCTCATTAGCAGTCGCGGGGAGTCCGTCTTTCGCTAGCTCTCTCATTAGCATTAACGTCATAAACACTTTGTATTTACAGCCACCGTTAACCCACATCAGACCTGTTAGCCTATTGCTACCGCAAGTTGATTTCACGCAGAGGTGTATGCGCATGTGTGCGCGCGTGCGTGTGTGTGCAGGATGCGGTGTGCAACTTTTGTTGCCTTGGCACCAAGATATTTGCATCTTTATCAGGCTCACAGAAAGAAAAAAACACTGACAACCACAACATAAAAGACCACTGCCACTCCTCCTCCTCCTCCTCCCCGGCTCGGAGCAGTACAGTTAATAATCGCACAACGATAAATATGCGTATATTTTTACATTCTTCTTGTTCAGGCCCGGACCCGTCGTAAATATCAGAGCCATATATAACTCAATAAAAGACAGAACCTCTAGGTTATTTACCGGCGGCCTCCAACCACCATCATCTGCTCCCATAACGCATGGAAAGAATGTGCACCTTGTCACCCGATGACACCCAAAAGCCAATAAATCCAGCCAGTGCCACGGTTACACGAAATGAATGGTGGCCCTCCCATCGCCCCCTCCGCGGACCGTCAAGGTTATACCCCGACCGGCACAGACAGCGCTGTCAGGGACGGCGGGCGCCTCGTTTTCCGATCGCCGCGGTTCCTGAACTCTGGTGTATGTGTGCTTTCAGGGTCGAAACCCCCCAAAACCCTTTGTCTTTGTCCGGATCGGAAAGGAAAGACAGGAGAGGTCCAAGAGGGAGGAGAAAAAGGTGGACAATAAAAAGGAATGACGGGAGAAAAACAATAAAAAGAAGAAAATGAATAGCAAAAGGACAAAGAATAAGAAAAGGAGTAAGAAATAGGGATAAGAAATATGATTTGTGAAAGATCTTGAGGGGCTTCATCATGCATCTGACGGGGCAGAAGATGAGTGATGGGTCCAGGCCTTCCTCAGAGGAAGGAAGACAGCTGGCGCAGAAGTTTGTTGGTTCAAGCTCCACTTTAATTAATGTCTGTCAGCTGTTCCCAAGCTGAGAGTTTAAGAAATAATTACAAGTGAGGAATCAACGGAAGAAGACCTGCGCTGTCTTTCAGCTGGCATCTTACTGCCTGTTTCTGTGGGTTTCTTGAATCTTGAATATATGGGTGCATTTGGCACTATGAACCATTGAGGTTCAGATTTTAAAGTGGTTATGAAGGTTTCTTGAGATGTATTACATTATTAAAGAGCACCTCCTGTTTCCACAAGGTGGCGATATAAAATAAATCCATACTCAGCCCAATGGGAATGAAAGAGGTTGTTTCGAGATGTTTGGGTGGTCTACTCGTATATTTGCTCACTCAAACTGAGTCTTTGTCCAAAGCCGTAGACGTACACCAAATTTCATGGTCATTGCGTCAGGATTAAATGTTAAAAACATTCCTTGACTTGAGCAGGCAGGAATCAGAGGAAAACATTGAAAACATTTAAAGATAGTCAGAAGTTAAGAACATAAAAGCAAGCCCACCACTGGCCTTCTGGTGGAGATGATACAAAAATCTATGATTTTGACTTGGTCTGTTGGTCCATGAGAAGGGCTTTTCCAGTGCATATTTCCAGGATGTATTAAGGTCACGTTTAGATATCAGGGGAGGAATGGTTCAGGTCAGGGGAAGAATCTGGTGGAAAACCAGTGCACCATGAGAATCAGCACCGTCTCGTTTGATCCACTAACGGCCTGCCAATGAAACGTCAGTACGAGTACAAGTACAGCACAAATCTGCGTCAACATGGAATTGCCGCAGTTAAAAATAGAAAATAAAGTAAATAGAAAGAAAGAAGAGAAAATAGACAGCACATACTTGGACCGCTAATATGAAGAAGGCTAATATTATCTATGTTTTATAGTGACAACTAACTAATCAGCACACGCCGTCAGCTGTAGTAACAGTGAGACCTGCTGTTTTCCGTGTTGCACCAATAGCTTTCCCAGGCAAATTGAACACATTTCAGAAACCGCACTGGACTCAACCACCGACAATTACGCGATACTTCGACAATTTGGAGAGAGCGGGTCTGCTGTGAAATGAGACTATGTGAAATCATTTTTTCAGTTGTGTTTGAATGTATTTTCTCCACAAAGTTGTGTGGATGGAATCGGTTGCCCTCGGAAACTGGCACCCCCAAACTTTGTGGTTAGGCTCTAGTTCCCGCTGTCACAACCCAACAAACAAAGTGCATTTCACGCTCGGTAGGAAAATATGACAAATGTGTCCATTACATTCAACGAATCACAGCGACGGTCCCTAAGCAACCGCAATATGGGCTAGCTGTCAATCATCAGTTAGAAGCCAATATCATGCTGTGGTTTCCCTCTCAAATTAAAATGACAAAAGCAGCAATTGTTATTGTATGGTATGTTATTGTATGGTGCTCATCTTCAGTGCCATAGATGTTAAGACAAACTGCATCTTCTGTGTGGAAGCTATTTTCTAGATTGGCAGTAGGCTACTTGAGACCAGGAGGAAAATAGCTATAGGTTTTGGGATGAAGTCAATGAAATGCCATCCTTGTCCTGATGTTTTAGTCCTTAATATATATATATATAAACAAAGCAGTTACACTGCGAGACAAGTGCTTAGGAATGTGTTGGTTACATTTCAATATTATTTCAGTGAAACATTAGACATGAATATGTTTATCCAAGTATATTGATTCAGTATAGTTTGACGACACTCCTTAACTCTCAAAATAACTCTCGTAAACCCATCGGGTAATGGAAGAAACCTAGAAAAGGCAGATATACCACCAGTACTATACATGGTTAAATATCTCTTAAGCATGCTCATCACAAGACATGCAAATATTTGAAACATTTTCCATTTGCATTTCTATCCATACTCTATATTCACTGTCTGTGTGTCTTAACTAAACTTTTTTTTTTAGGGTTGCATGTTGTCTTCTATGTTGTCCTGTATATTAACTATATATATATATACTGTATATTTTGTTGTTGTGGTCTCAGCAAACCGGATGTATCTGCTTGGAAAACAAATGAGAACATAACAGGCAGAATACTCTGGTGAAATCCAATTTGCTGAGAGCACCTCCAAGAGAGAAATTGCATGGCAGTTAAATGTTACTACCAGAACATTAGCATAGCTAACGCACAACTGACTCCAACCTTTTCAGTCGCCATTTCATTTTCTGTAACTCAGTGACTGTTCCACACAATACCGAGTCCCAGGAATCTGACACCGTTATACTATACCATTGTCATTTAGGAGACGCTTTTATCCAAAGTGACTTGGGCCCGTTGCACACCAAACGCGAGCGTAGCATGGAAGCTAAACTCTTTTGTGCCCACACCGGAGGCGTATTTTGGGGGCTTTTACAATGCATTTAAATTGATCACCCAGGGGAAGAAATGGAAAAAATTGCAACTCCACGTCGGAAAAAAACATGTTCCACTCCACAATATGGTTCAGCTCCGCCTGCAGTGTGGAGGAGCCCATTGATTAACATGGGAGTGGACTGAGTATGTGCTTAATGCTTGTGCGTTGGTGTGAAACGGCTGACTTCAGATAGAGCTCATTCATTGGGTGACGGATTGGCTGAAGGACACACCCACAGGTGTAGACAGTGGACGTGGAACACAGTGCTAACCCTCTGGAGCTGGGAGTCCAATGCACCGTAGCTAGCCGTATACTGCCCCCTGTATAGCTCACATGACTGGAGATATATTCCCTAATAAAAAAATCTGAAGTGCAGTAGAGACACGAAGAGCACCGCGGCGGCGGATCCTGCTCATGGAGACCAGCCAAGACTCGATAAAACACAAGCACATCACATACAACCACATACATCCCCAAGACCAAGGCTCAACCCTCCCGCTCCTATATACAGTATATATGCAGTGTTTATACAGCAGTTGTACTCCTAGATTTAGATTTAGTTATGTGTACATTGCACGCTTGGATTTAGTTGTGTGTACACACTATCCTTGTGAATTAAGATCAGTTTATTTTATTAAAGGAAAAAGAGTGATTATTATTTAATATTCCTCTGCCTCTTGTTATTCGCCTGGAAATCAAGCATTCCGTTGCCATCGGTGACCGCTGCTCTTTGTTCTATGAGCGTGACAACAAAGTTGAACTGGAGACTTGGGGTTGTCCTTGAGGGAGGGAGGCTGTGTCTTAAGTCAGATGTTATGAGTAGCAGACACCGGGCTGGATCCCAGTGCCCCGTGGCTCCTACCTCAACACATGCGAGGGGGCGGGGGGAGTCGTCAACACCATGGAGCAGGAAAATTTATTAAGGTCACAAAGGAGAAATTAAGGCAAGAAGCATGAGATTGTGGAGAGGTGTTGGAGGATACGGATACAGGCGAAGGCCAAGGGTGGATGGGAGCTGGAAGCCATTTTGTTTTCATAGTTTTACCTTTAGTCATTTAGCGGATGCTTTTATTGAAAGTGACAGAGGCTGAGAATCATCACAGCTTACATTGCACAGAAAGCTTTTAAATACAAAACAGTGTTAGCAGAGTAGATACAGATATAGAGTAGATATAGAGACAGTAACTTCTGTTAATGGTCACTTCTCAGAGACAGTACATCTCAACAAAGTGTGTCCAGTTCTTACACATCTCCCAGAATCCCCCTTGTTTTGATGGCTTTTTGCACACCATCCATACCCACACACACACACACATACACACACACATGCACACACAAACTATTCATGATGCACACCACCACCTCCCCATGCAAACACACACAAACCCCCCTTTCCACACTAACACACACCATGTCATGATGAACACATACACCCCTTCCTACTCACACACACCCCTTCCCAAACACACACACACACACACACACAGCATCCATGACACACAGATAAACCGCACACCCACCAAAAATGATGAGACCAGCATTTCTGCGCACCCTTATCTGCCCTCCCCCCAACCCACCTACCCCTCCATATTATTCACTACCTAACCAACACACGACTTGACACTCTCCGCCTTCAGCTGGGGGGGAAAAAAAAACATGGGAAAAGCAATCCTTTAAAAACACACATGGATTCCATTCCCCGCGATGATCCTACTGCAGCCTCCACGCCACGCATGAATATGCAATCAGGGAGGCTGATAGATGAGGTGAGAACTCGCCGCCATGAATCAGACAAGGGTTTGTGGGGGAATCTTCTGGAATGCTTGCAGTCCTAACCTCTCACCTGACTGACTATCTGCGGACGGGGGGTAAGTATGATTTAATAAATCGTACTTACATCCAACGATCTTTGATTACCTGAAGCCAAATACATCCGTGCACAGAACGCTGTTTTCAGCACAATTGATTTGGACGTGGCCACAGGCAAGCGGGCCAATAATAATAACAATAATAATAACTGTTTAATAAAAACATATTATTATTAATAATAGTTATATAATAAAGACGGGTGAAAAACTAAAGTGCACAGCGGTTAATAATGCCAAGCAGGTCCACAGACTTGGATAAATAAGCAATTTAAACTCCTTGTGTCTTGTGTAAATGTCAGTTGGACCGGGTTCTGGACAGATAGAGAGGGGAGGAGAGAGAGAGATATTGTTAACATTTGTACATCAACTCTACGGTTTGTCTCTTCTAAGAACGAATAGAGGGGGAGAGAGCGAGCTTGGAAGTATGTGCGGCAGATTGATAGAGAGAGAAAACACACAGATGACAAGATCTGCTTACGATTTTTCTCTTTCTTTAAATACCGACAAGGACGTTCGGAAAAGTGTTTGCCGGGAACAAAAAAAAAACACAAGGAACCTGTGTTTTCCTGGAAAACAACGGCATTTTCCTGGATAAGTACAGCATTTTCCTTAATGAGAACTGTATTTTCCTGGATTATACCTATATTTCTCTGGCTCAAGAAAAAGGATCATTTTACTTAATAAAAAAAACATATTCCTGGATGCATATTTCAACAAAAAAAAACTACTTTTCCCATGAGCAGCGATGTCGGGGTCTCCAGGCATTTGGTTTAAGACATCGAGTGATGAGCTGCATGGGGGTCAACAGCACAACAGCTGTTTGCCAGATGTGTACTGCTGTATAGCGATCGGATCATGCGTCAGTGATCTTTACGTTCTGTAGCTCTCCGTATGCCCTTATAATGCGCCATGTGCTTTCACTAAGTTGGAATGGTTCTTATGTAATGAAATCACCCCCACTCTGTTTGGACTAGAACAAGGTTATTACTTTCTAATGTTGGTTCGAGAGATACACAGACAACCAGAAACGGGCGTTATTTAAATGATATGTATTTATAATACATACTCCTACTCACACACACGCACGCACGCACACACACACACACACACACACGCGCGCGCGCGCGGCATCTATGACTCACAGATAAGCCGCACACCCACCTAAAATGATGAGCTCTGTGCACCCTTATCTGTCTTTAACATGATGATGCACAGGCCTAGCCCCCCCCCCACCACTCCACATTATTCAGCACCTAACCGACACACGACCTGACACTCTCTGACTTCATCTGGAGGAAAAATAATCACAATGGGATAAGCAACCCTTCAAAGACACACGTGAGTGTTAGATGTCGAGAATGGACAGACAGACAACCAGAGATGGGCATTTTTTAAATGACATGTATTTTAAATACATATTTTTTTTATTTACTTTTGGGTATTTTGTCATTTGTATTTGATTCTGAGTGAAAAAAAACTAGATGGAATTTGTATCTAGACACATTTGACATTAGTATTTTTGTATTTATAAAACTTTAATGACTGACAATGAAATGAGGCTATCCATGCGTCTGTCTGTGTCTGTGTGGTGGACATGTAAGAAGTGATTCACTTTTCATGCCAATTGGCCAAAAGAGGGCGTGTCAGTGGGCGTATTGTGCCTGTAAGTGGGATACCTCCAAAAGTTGAGTGCAGATTTGTTGTATTTGTCAAGGGTTCAGGTGACCTCCCCAAACCCTGCCCACTTCCTGTTTTCTTTAAAATCTCTAAAGGGGGCCATGTGTGTGTGTGTGTGTGGGGGGGGGGTCATCGTACTCAGCTCAGATCATCCAACTCCCTCCAAGCCAGGCCCACATCAAGCTGATTCCTTGGCGGAGATCTGTGCTCTACTGAGCACATGTTCTAGTATATTTAGATTGCGCTTAAATATCTTCGTTGTAAACAGCAACCCTGTGTTGTACTTTTGACTGTTCAAGTGGATTTGTGTCACGTTGACTTGGTGCATGTCATGACTTGATCGATGTATGTCATGACATGCGTGCTAGCGTGCTTTTGATGGTGCCTATTCCTAACCCTATCCCTAGTTGCCACACTGCACAGTTTGAGACCTGCGTGTGCTGCACAGGTAAGAAATGCATGTGCAAATGCAAGCTATTAAAGAAATCACAGAATAAAGCGAAGAATTATAAACCTTTACAAACGGGGGTATTCACATTTTGATACATTTAAAGAGCATGTATTTGTAGTTCTGTATCTAGATAGATGGATCTAGATATATATGTATATACATATACAATTTAAATGGAATCTGGTTCGTAACTCCTCCAGCTACACATTGACAGCCTACAACTCAATACCTTAATACAATATAATAAACCAGATTCCCTGCTGCTACATTCATAGTGCAGGCATGATTGTAAATGGTCAAAATGGTAAATCTTTATTGTTCACTAACTAGATCAATTATTTCACGGTAATTAGCGTAATGATGTATTTCTTAATTATAAATGAGTATTAGTGTCTTGCGCTGAAGACTTTGTTTAACATAGTGTTAACAACCGCTTCATCAAGCACCCATTCATCACTCACTCCCCCCCTCTCTACACTGCTCTGCCAACCCCCACCACGACCTACATTCACTTTTGTTTTATTCATTCTGTAGCATCTTCCCGGAATCAAAACCGGAGCAAAGATGTCCATCGTGCATCGTTGCCTTCGCTCCTTCCTCACGTGCATGAATGTGCACACGTGCATGTTTCTCCTGCTCGCTGAGGAGGATATCGAAAAACACAATACACACACACGCACGCACGCACGCACGCACACACACACACACAGGTTACACAGACCCAATCCATTACGGGGTCTCTAGAATTACATTTTCCTCCGGTACAGTGGAGCCCTCCTATGAGACTCGATACACCTCCTTCCCGGGGATGAATCAGTCTGAAAATCTCCTCCACGGTGAACTCTACTGACGGACGCGATGCAGCGGCAGAAAAGAAAGGCTTATTCAGGGACCGAGAGATTTAATTCCGTTGGGCGTTGTTCCGTCGCTAATGCATTTCTAGCTCACAGGACATTGTTAGATCATCGCCGCAATAAAACCATCCGCTTAACGCCGAACAGATGATCGGGGGGTTTTATTTTCACTTTGAGATCGGGTTATGTTGATGCGGTTGACGTCGTGTTTTGGTGTGAGTTAGCAGTTGGACACCTATTGATTACACACACAAGAAGCACGGGAAACGCTTGGCATGGGCAGAGAAAACAAACAGCGAGTGTGCATTTGGGAATGGCTTCGGCCCCTTGTGTATGGGAACGATACGATTAGTTGGGAAAATAAACGAATGAGAAACGGGGGGGTGTGATTGGACGACCCCTGAATTGAATTCCCTGAATGACCATAGTCCAGAAATGGCTAAAGGGCAAAGAAAAACTCCCCAAAACCCAGAGGAAAGAAATCCTGAGAAGGAAGAGGGATCCCTCCTTCCAGGTCCTCCTGGGGGGACCTTGTGAAAACGAGATGTTTGACAAGTTGTTTTCCCACAATCCTCATGCTTCATTGCACCACGGCCAGAAACATTTACATGACTTTAAGTACAGAATACTGGGGCCGTCGTGACAACTCCCTCATTTCGATGACATCAGTAAGAGGCTATGGGGGTTTTTTTACAAGCTGTGATAGTTGGGACCCATTTCGCGAGCATAGCCAACCCCAGAAGAATTGCTCTAAAAACAGAGGTCCTGGACAAGTGCAGGTCCATACAAGTCCAATCCCTGCCACGTTTTGTGCTCCACCCATGCTCAGAGCTATCTGATCTCAACAGCTGGACCAAGAGTTTGGATTAATTAGCCAATCAAGGGAGTTGGCTGCAAATACTTGGGCGGATTTATCATTTTTCCGAACCTGGAGTTGCCAAAATAAACAAGATATTATTTTTTGTTCAAAATATGTTCAGTGAAAAGGGGAGAATGATGAAGAGTATACTTGGATGTTTCTCCTTCATTCTCCTTGGTGGTTCATCTGTTATATTCCCCACGCCTGCACTTTGTAACAATAATTCCTGACGTGGTCAACAGGGGTCTCATATGCTTTTAATTTTGCCTCTTTTTTTCTCACTTCACGTTGTTGTACGTTACATTTAGTTCGATCCCCTCGTGTCCCAGCCAGGTCTTACGTTCAACCCGAGGACACCGAAGAGACCGCATCACATGAGCCACGAAAATAAACAGCTTAACGTAATTTCCTGTTTACCTCGTGAAACAGCATGACTCCACTTTGCCAAATGTCTTTAAATGAAGATGGCGTTCCAAGGAATCACAGCCATGCTTTGTCTTCAACGAGACGGAAGGGATGAAACGGGTGTCAAGCACCCAGTCGAAAGGTTCTGGGTTCAAACGCCAGCGTCCACAGCCTCCCAGGTGAAGGCTACCCTACCTGCTCCTTAATGACATGTATTAAGGACTTGACTGAACTCACCGGAAGCTACTTTGGATGAAAGCGTCTGCTAGATAACCAAACAGCAACTAGTGAATAGGATATGTCGACTACCTCTCTGGTACAGAGCTGCTTAAAATGAAAAAAAACCCACAATGCTTTTCTTTTCTTTGTATCCACGTGTATGTAGCCTGTAAAACAGATGTTGTGAAAAACATTTTGCGGTGACTTTGATAAATTGAACACTCTGATTTATCTGCGTTCCCTAGTTTCGTTTAAAACTCAATTGGACTCTTTGAACATTCGTGCCAAAACGATGACATCACATTTTCAAACTGTCACCTATTGTTTCGCTGCATAGCGGTGCCGGTAAAAAGCGGGAAATGTCTCGCGTCCTCGGACAAAATAATGGCGCGTCTCTCAACGTGGCCTCTTTCAAGTCATTATGAATGCTGAACTTTCAATTATTTGTGTTTTGTTTTTCTCGTTTTATTCCTGAATAACATTTCAATAATACAAGTAATGTGTCGCTGTGAGGGAAATTGCAGTGGAATAGAGGAGATGTGTGAGGCGGGGGAGCACTCTGACTTGGACTGAAATACAAAGAATTCTATTTTCATAAAGACTGCATGTGGTGTGTGGGCCTTTATGCGCACTTGTGTGTGTGTGTGTGTGAGTGTGTGCGTCAATCACAAGTGCATGTCAATGCAAGCACAACGTGAGCACATACAGTACATATGTGTGTGTGTGTGTGTGTGTGTGTGTGTGTGTGTGCGTACAGGCACACACATGCGTGTCTGGCACGCACGCTCACACGCCTGTGTGTTTCCTGTTGGTGGGAGCATGACTCAGCCCCGCCTGGCCCCTGAGATTGTCTCAGTGACAGCTCCAGTGACAGGGCTCTAGTGACTGTCTGAACCCAGCCACGGAGCAGGGTGGCTGGGCAGACTGAGGAGGAGGAGGCCCTGCTTGTCCTTTGTCTGGGACGCCATTGAGATTCCAGAGGGGAAGAAGAGGTTCAATGAGACATTTATGAGCGATTGCTCTGGTGCGCGGCTGCCAGCTGACATGCTGCGAAACCCTCCAAACTCTTTAGAAGACTTTGTTTTCAATTGCTGTTTATTATGTGGGGTTTTTGGGGTTTGGTATCTTGCTCAGGGACACCTCGACAATTGGCTAGGTGGAGCCGGGGATTGAACCAGCAACCTTCTGATTGCCTCCTGAGCTAGTGGTCCCCCCTATGTGTTGTGTAACTTGTGTATATCTATCCATGTATTATGTATCTGGCTATGTAACTTTCTATGCAGTGTATGTACAGCATTTATGTATGTATGTATGTATGTGTGTATGTATATATGTATGATACATACATATATACACAATTGGTAATTAATAACAGTTTTCTTCAACCTCTTCTTCCCCTCTGGAATCTCAATGGCGTCCCACACAGAGGACAAGCAGGGCCTCCTCAGTCTACCCAGCCACCGCTGAGAGCCCAGAGCCCTGTCACTGAGACAAGCTCAGGGGCCAAACAATCTCACCACTTTTACTATGAAGACTTAAGACTTGACTTGGACTTGTGCCAAAAGTCTTCAGACTGGACTTGGATTTGAGCCCAAAAAGACTTGACTTGGACCCAAAGCTCTGATGTATGTGCATCCCTATGTCTGTATCTTTTGTCTATCCATCCATCCATCTACCTGTCTGCCTATCTATCTATCCATCTGTCCATCTATCCCTCCATCCATCTATCTATCCATCTAATGATCTATCCATCCATCTATATATCTATCCCTCCACCCACCAAGATTCTCTGGCGTTGGAGGCTGGCTGTTATCCTTGGTTTGGTCTTTGATCCCAGAGTTAATCTGCAGCCTCCTAAAGCTCTTGAAGCCTTCATCGCCCCGCAGCCTCCTAAAGCTCCGCAGGCCTCCCATCAGCCTCCTGTAATGAAGACCAGGCCTCGCTGTCCGGGGGATTTCTCCTCTAATGTTTTCTCTCTCCTGACTGTCCCACCAGCTGCTGCTGTGCAGTGCCCTCTGTGATCTACTCTGCTGTGAGGTCTGACGTTTATTTGTCAGAGCACTGGTTCAAAGTCTCTTTTGGGTCGTACGTACCGCCACGGCCCCATCCATACGGCCCTTTCCTTTGAACTGATACTGTACTATTATCATTTAGCATTGCTATTAATATCGTAGTGGCCTAGGAAATCATGCTATACTGTTAGCATTTTGGCATCATTGTTAATATCGTAGTGGAATGGACGTTTCAAATGGAAGAAACTGACGCATACTTCTATTTCTGGTCTCTTATTGATCAGCATCATTCAACAATATTGAACAAATTCAACAAACATTAAAGTGTTATGTTGTCATGGTGTTCTGGTAGGTATAACAAAGCATGGAAACTGCTCACGTACCCCTGGGGTATGCGGTCAGAGACACAGATGCGCTGGCTCTTTTACGTGCCCAAGGGCGCAGGGCAGGCAGGGAATCGCACATCGCAGGCCACCTCAGGGGGGGGGGACGTCGCCGTGATGTCACTTCCTATTAGGATAATAGGTTGTTATGGGCTGCAAAATTTGCTTCACCCACCAAACAATGTGTGCTAAATGTATTATGATTCAGGTCTTTGTGGGAAATGGAAAGTGGGTCATGTTTCCAAGAGGAAGGGGCTGATTCACTCTCCTCTGTTTTCATCTTTCCCTCATCCAATTGTTTACTTTGAATCACACAGTTCAAGGCGACATCGGGAGCCGATTGAGCCCGAGCAGGGTCTGTATTGTGTTGTTTGGGTGTGGGAGATCCGCCAGAGCACGTCAAGCGTGGTACTACAGAACCGCGCCACAAACAGAGTCTGTGGCATGCACTTGTGTCCAAGTTACTGACCTGCTTTCTGTCCCATCCAAAACTTAAGAAAACAAGGCTGGAGAAGAGGGGAATAAAGGGCAGCAGGGGAAGTCTCCTGCGGTTGCTCCCATGATGCGTTGCTTTCCCGTGGATTCTTATCCTGACCTTCCATTACCCTTGCCTTACCTTACACTTAACCATCTCTAAGATAATACTCTTACCATAACCATATCGGACCTAAACTAACCATCTCTAACCTAATATCTAACCTTAAACTGAACATGCATCTACCTCATACCTAAAGTTAACCATCTGCAATCTTAGCTAGGGGGAGATGGGGATCGAACCAGCAACCTTTCGGTTGCCAGACAACTGCTCTATCTCCCGAGATACGTCCTAAACATATTTAGGAAACATCTAGCAAACCAAAAACGGTCTCCATGCCCCTGTGTCTGTGGTGCTCTAGCATGTGTGAGATAACAGTGACAGCAGTGAGGAGGTAGAGTGTGTTGAGAGCTCATTTAACAGGTTGTGACACACTGTGCTCTAGTCTCACCCCCCCCCCCCCC
>OMKP01023259.1:4975-26646 GCA_900302375.1 Bathygadus melanobranchus
GAATATCCAACAAAAAAAACGACCAATAGACATTAGCGATAGTGTCAAATTCTGATTCAAACGTTTAACATCTACAGCCTACTGTTGCCCAGATGTAATGTTCTTGTAATGTTATATTCCTCCGAAATTGATTTAGTATTTTTTACATTGATTATTATTTGTATTCATTGAGTGCATTGTTCGATGTTGCACTGGCTTGTGTTGAAACCCTGTTAAACACAAATGTGACAAACAGGAGAGAGGAGCTCAGAGGAAATGCCCAAATGCAAAATAACAGTTATTTTGCAATAACTATAACTATATATATATACTATATGTATGTTTCTAATTTAAAGCTGCCAATATTGCAATGATTTAGTTTAGAGTGATATAAGTGCTATATGATCAAAAAAATGTCAAAGTTCATGTGGATAACCAAAAAGAAGATATATATATATGGAACCTGATCATGTTGCTTGTGCAGACCTGCTGAAAACACCCATAAAACCAATATTGGAACACCACTGCCTAAGAGAAGTGATTTCTCTTAAATGACAGAGCTTTTATTTAATCAAAATGTGTTTGAATAGTTAATGTGAGTGCAGCAGTAGCAGTATAGTTATATTATAACACAAAAATGTATTTTAAGAAGTGAGCAGAATTCTCCCTAGCGACTAGAGGGTTGTTTCAATGCATCTTGATTCATTAAAATATGCAGTACATTAAGTCTTGATTTAAGTACTTATTGCATCAATCAGACATACCCATGCTGGATAATAGAAGTAGATTAAGTGAAATGAGTCTCAGGATGATATACATCATAGCCAAATGCTAATTGAGATGTACCCTCAAAACCTCTACATACATGCTCCCTTATCCATTATGAATCCACCACCATCTAGCTAGGATGGGTTGAATGAGAGGATGAATTTCCCCATGGGGGATTAATAAAGTATATGAAATCAAAATCATCTACGGAATGATGGGACCTTTTAAATACTTGCAGATTTTCATTGCAGATTTTCATTGTAAACTAAAAGCAACTTTACTGGAGGATAAGCAGCCTTTTTCCTCCCCTCTCTCTCTCTCGCTCTCTCTCTCATTCTCTCTCTCTCTCTCACACACACACACATCAATATACATATATATGCTTATTCATCCCCTGCAGGAGAGCGGAATATCACCTTTAATCATCATCATCTCTTCCGTGGTTATTGTTGGAAGCCTTGTGGATACTCAGCAGGCCCTCTCCTCCTACTGTTTAACAGCTCACCAGAAGCCCCATAAATAGGACATAGGCCCTACAGCCCATATCTCGTTTCCGTAATTGGTCACTACTGTGTATTTAATAACCTTGCCGCTCACACCTTTAGGGAGAGGTGATCCGTTACATAACGTACATTGCATACGTTGCAGTTTAGTTTCGCTTTTCCAATTGTTCAAATAAAAACTCGATAATATCACCCGTCTCTTCGACATTTTTATCATGCAACGGCTTGAATGTGAAGAAAAGCAGAATGATAGGAAGGAATATAATCCGTTAATTAGAGATTGGGGTAGTGTTCTGTTTCTAATTTAGTGGGAAAAGCATATTATTGAGTTATGTGTCATATTAAGTATAACATGATGCATTCATGCGTCTTATAGTTTAATACAAATAGTTTAATACTCCTTGGTCTCTTGAGACCAAGGAGTATTAAACTATTAACATTTCTTAATGTTTTGGGATGAAAATCCCCCAAAAGTTAAAACGCAAAGATGTGATTAAATGTCCCTTTTAGAGGAAAATGGATCACTTAACTGTAATACCCTTTTTTTTAAACGATAACATTATTTAAAATCAGTTTTGATCAAAAACTATTGCTTCATTTAAATGGAATGTGCTCAGAATCCTCATTATTAGGTCATAAAATTGAAGGAAATGATATGTGTTTCTGTAGATGCACACATGTGTTTCGGTGAACACAATGTGGATCTCACGGCCCTTCCTGCGACAGAAGGTAGAGGAAGGGGATAATGTATTTAAGGAAATGCCCAATAAGAGGTGTGTACTGCGTAGTGACTCACGTCACAGCTCCCAGAGTGACCTGGGCTTTGATCTGTCTCGTGTCCCGGGCCTGAAGAGCGTGAGCATGCTTTATCCCTGTGTTTTCACTTTGCCAGGAGTAGCTATCTTCTGCCTAGGCTAATGGGGACTGCCCACCACGGCTATAGTGTGTGAGTTTATGTAAATCTGCAATGGACTGGTTCAGGGTGCCTTGCTGCCTGACGGCCATATAGTCCACTGGGGGATGGCAGATAAGGGAGATGGATGTCGAGGACCCAGTTGTCTTCAAATGAAACTCACTTCCTTTTGTTGACTGCCTTACTCTATATATATATACGATTGGAAAAGGACATGTACATTTAGTCATTTCACGGATGCTTTTATCCAAAGCAACTTTACAAGTGAGGCTGAGAACAAACAAAGCATACAATCAAAATTGGCGTAGCGACAAAAAACTGTTCTCATGCTGAACAACGTAAATATACAACTGGAGAGAGCACAGAGTAGCCAGAGGGTTCATGGTTACAAACAATTACAGTTAATCACATCTCAATGTGTTTAATAAATCCTCATGATATTTTCCAAATGGCTAAAGTTGTACAGCGATGGTACAGCTACAACGTGTGTTGCAGACTACTAGTGCTAGATAATCACAAACCAGAGAAAGTGTACAAGTCAGCTCCTCACTGGACAACTTGAAGAGGCGGGTCTTGATGCTTCTTGAAAAGGAGCAAGGATTGTGCAGATAATGTCAGATATATGTTGCATCATCACTGACCTCCCAATGTATACAACAAAGCAGAAAGCCTTCCATATTGAGTGGCCCCAAAATTGTACACGCTATATTGTAGCTGGTGTGGTGTGTACGATAGCCATTTCATAGCAATACGGTCGCACAGCAGCACATGCTGTTGCTGATGCTGATTACCAATGCACGAGTCAAATAGGTGGCTTCTGTGTTTGTATTTGAGATCTGTGTGTGTGTAAAAATATTGTGTGGCTTGTAACAGATATGCGTGGTGTGTTAACATACATTTGCACAATATGAATTCAGCTCTTGAGATTTGTGACTGTATATCCTATTTTTAGTTGCTAGATAATATCCTACTTTAGAATGTTTGTGTATATTGTCAATTTGCAACCATGTGAATTAGCAGTCACAAACTTGGCATTTACCAATACAAATGTGTAAGCCGAACCATGTAGGCCTACACTCCAAATTCAGTTTTGTGTGTGCAAAACAAATCTAGGGAGGAGGTGGAACCAGCTCTGCTAAAACCTTCAGAGCCATTAAATGCGGTCATTTCTTTACCCAAGACAGACTGTGTTGGATACCTGAATGAAATCGGAATCAATATTCAAGAGCATGTATTTAAAATATAATAAATTGAACACAATTCTAAAATCCATGCACAATTAATATTCATATCTTTTATCTGGCTAGTTTTAAACAAGCTCCCCTATCCCACTGTAAGAAAAAAAATGGGTCGATCTAAACATATTGGCTAGCCATACCTGCTCTGCTTGAGTCGATACATTTGGTTCTGTGTGAAATGCCTCAGGCCGGTGGTAGCATTTCATACGTGGGTCAAGTCAGAGAAGAGAAAGACATTCTTTGTTGCCTTTCTATCATTCTAGGGAACTCGCCTTCAGGTTGAATTCAACAAACCCCCTCTGTCCAAACCATGCTAGATGTTAGGAGTTATAGCAGCAAGAGAATAGCAATTAATTTCAAATGATGGTACAGGCAATGCCATGGTTGTAAGTTGTAAGTTAAATGGATAATTAATCTTTAAGCGTATTTTGTAGAAAAACACATATAGCATCTTCAAGAGGCATCCCCACCCTATAAATTCTGTAAGTGAAATCTGTCAGAGCTACTACTGCTTCTGACTCTCCTGTGTCATTACGTTTTTCAAACCAAGAGCAAAGCTTTGCTGATATTGGTCCCAGTGTGACTGAGGAGCTGACATCTCAAACACTAACCTCAGCAGCTCTCTGGGCTCTCACTCGGCCGGCACACTACCCGGTGAAGACATCAAATATTCACAGCTGTCTTTAGGTTGTTTGAAAGGAGCTGCTTTGCTGTTATATAACATACTCTGAGAAGCTGCTTGTATTTGCATCAGACTCGTAATGCTCTTTAACTATGTGAATATTTCTACTCTTACTCATCATTGTCTTCTAAATTTGGTTGATTCAATGCAGTACAAACATGTTTAGCAGGTGCATAATATACTGTTTGTATCATAAATCGTGCAAATATCAACAGGAAAAAAGAAGTTCACATTCATGTTGTTATTATTATTATGCTCTGTTCTTATCCCTGGGACTAATAAAGAGAAACAGACAGGTATTATATGAATATCAAAATGATGAAAAAACACCGAGTACATTGTGCATTACTTTGTGCATTCTTGGGGATTCAGCCATGGAATTAAAGCAGGGCCATAAATCGTACATTTCTTTCAGCAGATCATGAGATTATTCAGTTACAGGAGCTGTCCTTGGCTGTTCCTGTGACCCAATGTGATGTGATATGTAACAACACAACAAAAGAGATATCCCAATACCTCAACTGAAGCAAATCACTTTCCGTACGATACTAAATATGGACATAATGCAGAAGAACGGGTTTAGTCAACCACGACGCACATGCAAGCAGGACAAAAGCAAAGGTGCCGCATGCCATCGAGGGTGGGATACGAGGGAGACAGTGAATAACGTGTGAAATCCGCCCACAGGAAGCAGGTCACATCAAACGCCCGGTCTCTGGAGCTGTGATGCGAGGCGCTGCCAACCCCACCACCCTATGGGGAATGCCATTAAAGAGAAAAGACTAGCTGTGCCGCATGCATCAAGGTGCCAGAGGAGGAGATGTACGATCAATATAGTGAAACATGAGGCATGATATATTTTAGTGCCATGCCGTGCACAGATTTATTTTGGGGTGGGGGGGGGGCAGGGCCTCATCACACCATCCAGATATTCAACTTATCAGTTTGTCCTTTGCTGGGCAGCAATTGATTTCCACTTATGGGTGCAGCCTTACGTTGTTCTAAAAGCTCCAGCCAATCAGATTAAATAACTAAGTGACACCCCTTGCTCTCTTCACTCTTGCCCAATCTGATTGGAACTCAAAACATTCCTTCTACAAAAGCCTTCTGTGCAAACGTATGGTCATCTTTTGGTCATTGTTATTCATCTCGGATAAAATCCTTTTGATTGCTCCATCGATTTCTATGCTTTCCTCATAGTTGTTTAAATGATGCAGGCTGCGCCGCTCCTTGCATCATCGTGAACTGAAAATCCCTCCCCTTAGTGCTGATTGGTCCTTTTATTTTTTCATTTTTGGGAGAAGGGCTCAATGCCAGACTGATTGGCAGAAAGAAACAGAATGATCATGATGGCCTCATGAGGACCCCGCTACACCCTCTGCAGTATTCTCAGCCTGACATTGACACGGGGCCATATTGAATTCTTGTAGAGATTACGCTATCTCTAGTATAAATGGTAAATGGATTGCATTCATACAGCGCTTTTATCCAAAGCGTTGTACATTGACTCACATTGACTCATTCATACACCCATTCATACACCGACAGCAGTCGGCATGCAAGGCAACAGCCAGCTCGTCAGGAGCAGTTAGGATTAGGTGTCTTGCCCAGGGACACCTCGACACTTAGCTAGGAGGAGCCGGGGATCGAACCTGCAATCTCCTGAGCTACTGCCGCTATGATAGTATGCTATCATTTGATTTTATTTGATATTTGATACCTGTGTGAGCAAACCCCCCACCCCCCACATCCAAAAGAAGCCCATTCAACATCAGACTCCATGTTATACTCATTGTAAACACACGTCCCTGCTTCTCATGACTGATATTGTCCTTCTAATGAATGTGCTGCCCTGGATTTTTTGGTTAGTTATTTCATTTTAAATGTCTAACATCCCAAACAAAGATCTACTTTTTCCTCGATCTCGGCCCGCTCCTGACTCGTTCTCGCGCGATCAGCCTGCAGAGCAGCTAGCTCTTCGTCTATGTATTCCAGCACAACAATCCCATGATCAAAAACAAATCCTCCTTCGTCCACAGACATTTTTGTTTTCGCTAGCTAGTAGTAATACAGCACTATTTCATCATGCAATGATGTGCATCCTCAAGTTTGACACTAAACTGCTTGGGTCTTCCTCATGAATTTGTAAAGGACAGCAACAAAACATAACATAACAAGACAGGAAAAATGAAGGGAGACATTCATTTGAAGGAAAACATGCAGGGACTTACAGGTATTTACAATGACATTACTTTTACAATACAATACAAATATGTGGAGTTTGATGTTGAATGGGCTTCTATTGTATGTGGGGGGGTTGTTGCACTGTTATCAAACATCTAAATATTGAAGCAAGCAACCTATAAACTGTCCTAAAATTCCTCCAGGATGATATCCTGTTTTTCTTGGCAATATAACACAAGAAAAGATACACTAAATATTGCTTCACCATGTCACTGAAAAATTGTTACAGAAAAATTTGGTGGAAGCTAGATATGTCTAGATACATTGAACATGGGGACACACATTTTCTGGCTTACAAAGAAATACGTCCAGGCTACTGTGGAGTGTGTGTGGTTGGTGGCTGGTTTAAGCAGCCTCACTTGGCCCAAGTTAGAGGCTGGGGCTGGGTGGGGCTGCACACCTGTGATGCATTGACTAATCAGTGCACACAGGTTAAACCAGCCATCACCACACACTGTCAATAAGAGCGCTAGCATGCTAGCTTGTTACCACCTGCTATGTCATCATTTTACATTTATTCAACACCCATCTGTGTCCTGGTATTGGAGGAACCCCAGGAAAGCCACTTTTAGTGGTGTGTAGCAGCAGCTACTGATACAGCTACGTACAAGTTCTGGCAGTAAAGCTAAATGCTTCAAAAAGCTAACAAATAAATACAGCCAATCAGGAACATCTCTGACTAAAACAAACACAAGACTACAAGCAACAAATGAGTAGCATAACTGGATGCATTACACCTATGTTTGTTTACTGTATATGAACAATGAGGTGTGATACATCACCCAAAGAGGGACTAGCTGCCATGCTTGCACTACATAACAGGGTGTTCCTCTAAGAGAGAGTTTGATCAACTAATGTGGGGATGAATGAAGGATTAATATAGGGCAAATACATAATTTCAAGCTTGGGTTAATCTGATAGGCATATAGACATATACTTGACTAGACTACAACCTGACTCCATTCCAAAACACATCATTATAGTGTCATTGAGCGTTGGACCGTGCTATACGGCTTAGGTGGTCCTGATTAAATGAAAGTTTCTAAGTAGAGAGTTCCGGCATGGTCAGCGTTTTGATCAGCAGATCTGCACGGGGGGCCGGGTTATTATTACCAAGTGCTGAAGGAGATGTTTGTCTTCTGTGTGTGTGTGTGTGTGTGTGTGTGCGATATTACTACACTATCATCAACTGATCTGTAAAAACAGGAGGGTGGAGGGAGGGTCAAAAGTGAAAATGTCAAAATGTGAAATAGAAGTCGAATAATGCAACACTTTTAACTGGATGTAATTAATCATTTATATTAAAATAAATCATAGGCCTACTAATTCACGGGTCGAGTAGAAAGAAAGAAAGGAAGAATGAAAGAAACGATTACATAAATATATTAACATGAATAATATATGTACATGAATTTGGCACTTAAAACAGTACATAGCATTGTGTAGCATTGTATCCTGGCTATCTTGCTGTTCAGCAAGGGGTCAACCTAGCAATTATGAGTGCTTGGAACTTGTTCTATTAAGCTAGCAATCATGAGTGCTTGAAAGGCTTTGGACAAAAGCGTCTGCCAAATGCCTTAAATGTTAATTTAAATGTAAATGTAAATGAATACATACTGTGGTTGTACTTCTAATAGTAATACATGTCAAGAATAATCATCACTTGCATCATTGGAGACAATGCTTCACAACCCAACAGTGTCATCGAGTACAAAGCATTCGTCGATCAGCAAAATATCCCTTCGCCACAAAACAACAGTTAGGAGATGCTGCGAAGCCTCTGGGTGTGTGTGTGTGTGTGTGTGTGTGTGTGTGTGTGTGGCTGCACTACACACCATAGAGGGATAGAGCCATCAGCCGGTGCTTTGTCAGCTGGGTGCAGAGTTCAGTGGCTCCTGCCATCAGCACCCATTCCCTCCCCGCGGCCCAGCGACAATATGAGGGCTTTTAGACACTCTGTGTTCAGGGGGTCTGTAGAGCGATGATAAGGCTCCGTCTCATTCTTCCTCACTCTGCAAATGGAAAGTTTTGAGCTAATTGTGTCATCCATTCCTGCTGTTTCAGAAAAAAAACTAAATAAATGTCTACCCTCGTCTAGAATTTCACAGAATTTATTTTATTACAAGTCATGGAGAGAGCGTGCATAGGCCGAATAACACATTTAATTTCCCCCCTTTGTTGGATAGACATTTATTCTCGTTGGTTGAATACTGATTACAAAGAAAGAAAATGCGTCCAGCTGGTCGTGTTATTTGCTCATGGCTCAGTGTGCCGAAGTTCAGCACAAGCTGAGTTTCTTTGGGTAGATATTTTGCCATTGGTGTTTAGCTTCATATTGGTTGGAGTACAATAGGTCCTCATGCATCATAAATGATTGGCCTTGGGCTGAAAAGCAGCTCACAAACCATTTGATGCGTTTATAGCAATGCGCGCCTGAAACATTTATTATTGTTGTTAATTTATTAATAGTGCTGACATTGCGGCCCATTTTGCTATTGATTACATTTATTCTTTTCCCGCAACAAATATCCGCGTTTGGAGCACAAAAGTAATCTGTGCAATCGACTGCAGCCCAGAACCTTCCACCGCTGCTTGTGGTGCATTTGCTTCGTATTACTTTCTAACACGTGTTAGATGTTCAACACACGATAAACATCTGAACCTCGTTAATCTAGTGAACGACGCAACTGCACACATTGCTTTGATTCCTGTCCTAGCACCTGTCTTCACGCTTGTACAAGTCTGGGAGATTAGTAGGGTTCTGCATGAATTAACCTAGAATAGACCGGCAGCCCATGCATCTCATTTTGAGGAATTGGAATAGCTATATGCTTGCTTTATTTTTACTCGAATCGGACAGCAAGAGCATTTCCTAAGAGCTGTTGATTTTGATTCTGCTCATGTACACGTAAGCAAAACTATGTGTTTAGTTTTAAGAATTGATTAATTCCCAAGTCGCCTCTTGGCGTACATCATGGCGCAGGTTAGCAGGTAATAAGCAGGTAACCAATGACAAATCATGATTAGTAATATTGGTTTAATAGGCTGCTTAATACTGTAAACAAGCTTGGATGACAGATAGCAATGCAGGCAGCTGGACACGGTTAATTAAGTTACCTAATAGCACTCTCCCACCTGTGGTTGCTTTATGCCGGTGGCTGCTACTGTTCATTTTGCACCATGGACTCCAGCCCACTGTAATACTTTTGATTTATATCCTGCAGTAAGCTGCGTTTTTTGTTTTGTAGCAGACGCTTTACCCCTGGTAGCCAGTTTAAACCTTAAGCAGCAACCATGAGAGGAAAAGTCACACTGACAACACAAGCACACAATGCTACTGTGAAGATGACAGAGGGTGATGAGCGAGAGACAGGGAGAGTGTGAGAGAGGGAGAGAGAGAGCACGAGAGAGAGACAGAAAGAGAGAGTGAGAGAGTGTGAGAGAGAGAGAGAGAGAGGAGGAGAGAGACAGAAGAAAGTGTGAGAGAAAGAGAGCAAGAGTTAGCGCTTATTCACCGATCCTTCAGGGAGTCAGGGAGGGTATAAAATAAACATCCTGGCAAACTAAATTTTAAAGTGACAATCTTGGCACTTGAAAGTGGGAATAAAGAAACACAGCGAGAAATATTTTGGGCTGTTATGTGAGAGCGATGATGCTGATATATGGACGAGGATATCAAAGTCATCCATATTTCCTGTTCTCTGACCTGTTTCTTGCTTTACATGGACTATGCACACACACACACACATACACACACACACACATTATTTCAGTATTGATCAGCAGCCAACCCTAGCTTTTTAGCCAAAAGAGACAGGGGGGGTTGTGTAGAATCCATTTTTCCTAATACATTTCTATCCTGTTAGGTATGGGCACCCAAGCATCTAGAAATAGCCCCGCTTCCTATTCAGAGCAAGGAAACAATTGTCTAAATGTTCAAGCTTCAATTTATGCAATGTCTTGTTTTTCCACCCTCAAGACACGCTCCTAGTTTCAAAAGAAATGGTTCACAAGTGGTGGTATTTTCTGCCACTGTGTATTGTGGACTTTGTTAAAAGTCCTCTACGTTTAGAAAGAAAAAAACTAAACAAGCAAATTGTCCTCCAATCAGAGGATTTGTCTCATTCCTCTCATCAGAGATACCCACTGGTTTCAACCCAAGCCTGTCAACAACCTAACTGGCTTCGGCTCATTCTGCTCATTCCTTTGTGTTCTTGGGACTTCATTTCCATTGCGGTAAAAAATAACATTAAGTTAGGCTGCATAAATCATATGGAGTTGTGCCATGATTAAATAAAACACGAATGAAAGCCAATTATACACTAGCCTTCGCTAGTAAACCAAATGTCTCCATAATAATGAACATGGATCATTGATGAAGTGGGGACATTGTGTACAAAGTCAACTCCATACGATGCTTTCCTCCAAAATAAAACCTAGAATACTACTCTAGGTTACTTTCTATGTTACTAGGTTGTATTCTATTCTATATCATGAGTGTAAAAGACATATAATACACCCACGCTTTAATAAAGGTTGCGTTGCTCTTTTGCAATGCAATGATACTGCAGTGAAAAAGATTGGTTACCAGGGCTACAGCACATGCATACATATTCAACATTTATGTCAACATATTTGATCAGTATACTTAGCAACTCTTTTCTAATGTGGGTTTCAAATAGGTTTTCAGAGACCTATTTGACGGACGCCTGAACTAACACTAAGGACGCGCAGTTTCCCATGGTGCATTTGTGCGGCTGTATATCACCCCTCTTTCATGTATATCAATTCAAATGAGGCTTCAAATGTTATTCATCGGGGACATATTTTTTATCTTCATTAGTGAACCTTGTGCAAATGTTGTCCCTGCCACGTACAGACATAAAGGTTAGGGGCGCAGGGCGTTGAGTCCCTAATTGCCTCACATACCCTGTGACCTTGACGAGGAATAGATCACCATGTTGTTCATCAGCGTAGTCTGTTGTAGTGTGGAGAAGTCGTTAGCGTTGGTGTTGTTGTTCTTGTACCTTAGTAGATAATCGGGTTAACTCACACGGTGATCCACGGTGACTGACTTACTGATAGTACTGATAGGTCTGTTAAAGGACTGCAAGGGCTCATAAGTTGCCAATGTAACCTACCCACGCAAACAGGCAACCTTACCGTGGGCTGAGTAAACATTTGTTACCCATTCTCAGCTCAGAAACCTCTGTTGGCCTAATTAATCACAAGCACGTGCAGCACCAAAGTACAAACAAAAACGTCATACACATTTTGTATCGTGTTATTTTGACACATCAGGAGTATGCATAGAAGTGTATAGTATTGATAGAAGTATATAGAAGTATACATAGAAGTATATAGTATTTGTAGAAGTATATAGAAGTATACATAGAAGTATGTAGTATTTATAGAAGTACATAGAATCATACATAGAAGTATATAGTATTATAGAAGTATACATAGAAGTATATATAGACGT
This sequence comes from Bathygadus melanobranchus, assembly GCA_900302375.1. Lineage (NCBI taxonomy): Eukaryota > Metazoa > Chordata > Actinopteri > Gadiformes > Macrouridae > Bathygadus > Bathygadus melanobranchus. The sequence goes on from OMKP01023259.1 coordinate 16,785, forward strand.
ATATAGTATTTATAATAGTATATAGTATTCATAGAAGTATACATAGAAGTATATAGTATTTATAAAAGCATATAGTATTTCTAGAAGTATACATAGAACTTTATTGTATTTATAAAAGTATATAGTATTTATAGTATATAGTATTTATAAAGGTATATAGTATTTGTAGAAGTATATAGAAGTATACATAGAAATATATAGTATTAATAGAAGTATATAGTATTTATAGAAGTGTATATAAGTATACATTGAAGTATTTATAGAAGTATATAGAATATAAACTGTTTTATCCACGACTCACAGTTGGTGTTCCCTTTGAATGTATAGCTAATGCTATACTAATACACTCATTAGCATTTTGCTTTAAGAGCCTTTCATCCCATGTTTATTAATGTGCCACAGTGCTGCGTTTGAAGAGAGTGTAAGTAGTGTACGTCCTGCTGGACATGCTGATGTGTTTGATACCAGCGACCAAGATGAATAGGTTCGCTTCGCAACGTTCACATTTTCAGTCATTGAGATGCATGGTACTTGCATCTCAATGCATGCATCATACTTCATTTGATTAGTAAACATAAACAACGAGTTCAAGTGTATGCAAAAAAAAAGCACACTGCGGGGAAGGGCCTCAGCCTTACTGACACACGCTAGTGCAGTCCTAGCGAATCAGTTTGAGACATGTCTGCGCGTCAGCTCACTGCTCGCTGAGCTGCTTCACACTACAAAGCTTTCTCCCTCTCCCCTACCAGCTGGGTCTTTGAACTCTCCACCATATCAGCTTGAAGTATGCTAACTTAGCATGTTTTTTTCAGGAACCGTAATTAAATAATTTACAATACTTTGCGAATAATTGTTGTATGGCTGTAGCGGGCTGTAGGGAATTGAAGCAATTTTGTCAAATTAAATTATGGCTAGATGATAGAGTAGGATTGTCATACTAAGGTGTGTTTCTGATATTTCATGACTACGTGGAGCACCTTTATTAACAGTATGCCTCACGTTCATTTACATGGCAAGACTGCAGTTTCTCCACCCTCACAACAGTTCTAAATCCAGTTAAACAAATCTGAAAAATAATGCATTTAAACATGGAGCCAAATAAATAATGAACAATTAATAGCTTATGGAAAACAATCTGTAGGCCATTGCTACATGCAGTGTGTTGTGCGTATAGCGAAGCTTTGAATGGAGTGATTAATGTGTTGGTAAAGCATTAGTAAGAGCACACAAATGAATATGAAAATGCACAGTGCTTTGTAATTGAGAATCTTGATCTCCACTTGAGAAGAGCTGATTTCGCATGAAGAGGCAGTCAATTAGCAGTGAGGGGAGGGGCTATTTTGCTGATTATCCTCTAAAAAAATGACCAAGCACAGCAGCATTAATTAAAATACGATACAATGATCTGTTAGCAAGTCACAAGAGGACACTAGTCAGAAACAAAGCTATCGACAATAGGCATACACGTTTAACTGTTTTGTCGGCGATGTGATTGAAACAATTAGTTGATTCATCGATTAGTATATTGAAGGGGAAACATCATTCGCGATGATAATTGTGTTTGTGAGTTGAATTGTTTTGCAATTGGTGCTGCTTATAGCTTTTGCAAGGAGTTGGTTGCTTTTCTCTGTTTGGATGATTATAAAATGAATATGTCTTGTGACTTCCGATGAGTATCTGCCATTGCTTATTTTAAAAACAGAAAATATTTTTTGTCCTGTGTTTTAAATATGATTGATGCCACTGTGTTTGAAGAAAATTGTTGACAAATTATTATTTACTGCATCGTACGGGAACCAGATGTTGTCCATGAAAATAGAGCCTACTTCTTTACAAGTCTTCCTGACCATCTAACTTGCCCCGAAGACATTTTCATCAAGAAATGTATAACCAAGTAGTTCATAACCTAGTACCCCTCATTAACACGTTCATGATAATAAAGAAAAAGTAATCAGCCTTTTTTTCTCCCAGTTATTTACTTCTCACTTTGTTGTTCAGGGCATGAACACACGTTTCCCAAAAATAATAGTTTGTTTCTTAAAGGTCAATTTACCCATCTTCCCTCTGCTGCCAGGTGACTGAGTGGCCTATCGTAGACCTTAGTAATTATTATCTCTCGCCCCTTCCCCAGAGACTCCAGGGCGAGGAGACGAGGGTCAGCCAGACACATCATTCTCCGACTCGTCACTGTTTGCTCACTGGGGCCAGGAGCTCAGCCCGGAGAACCGCAGAGTGGCCCTCAAGTTGTTCCAGTACTACGGCTATAACAGCTACCTCAGTGACCGCCTGTCCTTGGACAGACACATACCGGACCTCCGGCCTGAAGGGTAAGGTTCCCATGGTAGCCCAGATGGACAGATGGAGGCTCAAACGTGGAGGGTGTGAACCGTAGTGTGAATCCTTTTTATTTAGAACATAGATTTTGATTGTTTTTAATTCTGCAAGGTATAATTGCCAAGGCAATTCCTTTCTGAGAAATTGCGTCTCGGACAGTTGAGAGTAGGGGGGGTCAGAGGGCCTCTGCTGGTCTTAAAGCAATGAAAACAGTCAGAGATGAGTAACAGATGAGTAACAGACATAACAGAACAAAGCTTACACTATACCATAATGCAAGGGAACCAGCCAGAGACTATATCCCATAATATGAACGAACCTTAAGATGGTTATGGCTACATAGGGGATTACCATCACACATTCAAGTCAAGTCGTTCAAGTGGTTATAAAACCACCTTTCTACCATGAATTCTCCCCAGGTGCAAAAATATGAGCTACCCTACAAACCTCCCTCAAGTCAGCGTCGTGTTCATCTTCGTGAACGAGGCCTTGTCGGTCATCCTTCGCTCCGTTCACTCGGCCATGAACAGGACTCCCTCCCACCTTCTCAAAGAGATCATCTTGGTGGACGACAACAGCAACAATGGTAGGCAGACGGCGTTGTGAGCGCAGCCATGAGCGAGGTCTGCTGATCGTTTGCTGCTCTGTTTTGTGCTGCAGTGCATAATCTAGATCCACGCTTCCTCTGGAAGCGCGCTGTCGTGCTCATACTGCTAGGAAGCTACAGTCATGGTAATTAACTCTCTGTTCTACTGTTCTTTCTTTCCTTGGTCTAGCTCGTTAATGTTCTCAATTAGGGTTTGTGCATATTCGATTTAACCAATGGATTAAAAAAACGAAACGCTAATTAGTTGGCAAGCCAGAAAATAGCTCCTAAGGAAGATAAGCATCATCCAGAGTAATGAGGTGTTTGTACATATCCACCATTTGCGTTTAGAGTCCATTATTCTCTGAGCCATTCAGTGAATTTCAGGTAAAATTAAAGTAAGTCTGGCCAATTCTGTAAATGTCTGCAAACGTGTGCATTTTGTTAACTCTGTGTTGTATAAATGAAGACAAACCACTCGCATGCCTGTAAACCTTATGATGGGTATAGGTTTGGAGACTTAACTCAGAATTTCAGCCAACATCTTACAGATGGGCTGCTTATAAGAAGCATTAGAGACAAGCAGGTTGAGACACGTTGACAAGCTAAATATAGCAGGGTTGTATTTTAGGAAAAGGAGTCATGCGCGTAGAGTACGCAAAGTATCATAAATGATTGCATCCTTTTTCTGACGAGCCAATCATTCAGAATTCTGCGGTTTGATCTGATCTGTGTGCTGTCAGCTCAGCTTTTACTTCCACAGATAACAGCAATCTCCACCAAAGAAGCTATAATAATAACAACACTGAAAACATAATCACATCCCATAACCCCATTCCGCTGGAAGAATATGGTGAAGCGCCAGCATCGCTCCAAGCTCAAGTAGATTAGCACGACTGCTGCCAGAGGTTTAGATCCTATCACATAATTGTAAAGCAGAGAGCCTTCACCTCCATAAGGACCCAAGTCACGTGTTGACATTTTGTGTAAAAAGCATCCCCCCCAACACACACACACACACACACACACCCCATCACACACACACACACCCCACCACACACGCACACCAATACACACCTCCCCTCGATAGTTCCATCGTTACCATTACCGGAGTCATTATGCCACGATGGTGGATCATATGCTAAACATTGTCAGCCCAGTTGGCCTAAAGAGCTATGGAGGTTGTTCAGGCTGTTCAAGGGGCTATCCGTTACTCCTAACCTTCCAGGTACCCGCAGCCTTATTACAGTCATTTGCCTCCTGTCAGAGCTCCCCTCCTGCAGACATTAGCATGCAGCAGACAGTGTCGCCATCAGGAAAGAGAAGGGCAAATTGACCTAGCTGATTCCCGCTTAATTGGGTAATGTCCCAAGCTGTGGCCTGAGAGACGCTTACCTGTGAAACACTGTCTTTGACAGGGGCTCAATTATTCTAGACTCTGTCAAAATGGTACATTTTAACTGAGCACAGAGTTCTACACTTGTGTAGGTAAGGTGTGTAGGAGTTTATATTTAGCAGCAAATCTGGAGCTAAATATGTGAAGCATAGAGAATGTGATAAATACTGCAGGCCCCATAAAGCTAAATACTCCAAAGAAGACAGTACTTTGGGGGAAAGAGGATTTTCAAATGAACACACAGCTTTATTTATAGACTCCAGATAACCAACACAGCCAACAAATCAAAGTGTTAATATTGTTCTCAAGTGAATATTGAGTGAGATAACAATGGTAAATGTTTCAAACACTCACCTCCTCCATTTCTTAAGGGGAATTGCGCGCTGACTCCCCAGTATTACAGTTGCCAGTTCTCTGCATGTGTGTGCGTGTGTGTGTGTCTGTGCACGTGTGTGCGTGTGTGTATGAGCTCTATGGAGGGCAGGAATGCTGGCTGAAGCTGCTCCCTCCTCGGTCCAGTGATCAAAGCGGTGTAGCAGAACTAGCCCACTCTTGGCACTGCAACCCCAGACATGTTGTCCTCAGGATGGAAATAAGGAGTCTCCTGGTTAAAAGTTCGCTCGCTAGCTGCTATATCTCACAGGACCACCCAATACCCCAGGGATGACGGAATAACACTGATTTATCGGGTATGTGTGTGCGTGTGCGTGTGCGCGTGTTCGTGTGTCACCGTGTGTGCAGAGGAGCTGAAGGAGAAGCTGCAGGACTTTGTGTCGGAGGCAAACAGGCGGCGGCCGGGCTTCATCAAGACGGTGAGGCATTCCAAGCAGGAGGGCCTCATCCGCTCCAGAGTGAGTGGGTGGAAGGTAGCGAGCGCCCCAGTCGTGGCCCTGTTTGATGCCCACGTGGAGTTTAACGTCGGCTGGTGAGTCAGCCGGCACCACCGGCCCCGCCGCCACCACACGTCCATGCACACGGCAGTCAGTTAGCGCTGCAGAAGGCAACACTTCATCAAGGGAGGGGGGGGTGTTGTTTACCCGTGGAAAAATAAAGTCTTTAAACTAGCTTGGGCGGTTTGTTTTCCCTCACGCGGGATTTTTTTTACGACTTGATTTGATTTGATCATGCATACAGTGTGTGTGTTTGTGTGTGTGTGTGTGTGTGTGTGTGTGTGAGCCGATACTCGTCTTTTTCCACACCGATCCACTGTGATTGTTGTCTTTGAACGTCACATTTCTTAGCGTTTCTTGCTGCCTGACCCAAATCTGTCGGGGGGAAATTCAACAACGTTGTGTCGCTTTTGTTCAGATTATGTAAATGAGATGCTACTTTTTAATGTACATTTTTCTTTTTCTTTTCACCCGGGAAATATGAAATATGAAATGTGTTCATAAGAATGAAGGGAGTACAAGCACACAGATAATCATTGTGTTTCACACATAATAATGATACATTATTCCTTTTCTACTCATAAATGGCTTACTTACTAATCCAATCTTTAACTAACTGGCAATTTCAAACATGGTGGAGAGAGTGGGAGAGACACAACAACTTAAAATCTCCTGAAAATACTTCCAACAACAACAAGTACAGCTATTAGTTATGATTAAAGGATTTCATTCTCCCAGAACTATTCAGTATAAATTGTCTGATTGTCTTTTTTGTCTTTGTTTTTGTTTTCTAGAAAGAAATGTGTGCATCTGCTTGAATATAATAATTGAATTATTGAATAAAACACACTTGTGCTGTTCCCCCGAAAACCACTTTGCATAAATTGACATTCCAATTTCTCTTTTCTTCTTTCCAAGACGTCGTTTCTCTCCCTGTCTTATCGTAGCTATTGACAATTCGGTGACGAATCAAGTCTGCTTATAATATCACATTTGTTTACGTTCTGCCATGTTTACAGCACCCGTGGAATGAAGTTGTCTTCTTGTTGTGAATATTTATAGAAAATGACCTTCCTCCTCCATATTTTAAGGGCTGAACCAGTTCTCCAGCGCATTAAGGAGGACAGAACTCGCATAATCTCCCCATCATTTGATAACATCAAATATGACACATTTGAGATTGAAGAGTATCCACTGTCTGCTCAGGGCTTTGATTGGGAGCTGTGGTGCCGCTACCTCAACCCACCCAAGTCTTGGTGGCACAAGGCCAACAACAGCGCACCCATCAGGTGTGTCACGCGTTACGTGTCTCGCCGCTCAACTGTATGCAACGCCATAGATGGCCATGAAGTGTTGTAATGCCAGGCGTCCTGGACTGTGCAACATGACAAATGACACGAATGAAATAAATATACAATTAAAAAAGCAATATATATGTATACAGCATCATCATAGTCAAAAAACAAACCTAACACGTTTAGCTTACGGAACGTGTACACATATTTGAATAGATATGCCAAGAATCAACCTTTTGTCTTTAGAACACATGATTCATTATTGAATTATTCCCGATTATCCTATAATATCCTATGATAATCCTCCATGTTCCAGGAGCCCTGCCTTGATTGGCTGCTTCGTGGTGGACAGACTGTACTTTGAGGAAATCGGCTTGCTGGACGAAGGCATGGAAGTGTATGGAGGAGAGAACGTGGAGCTGGGCGTCAGGGTGAGTCATGACGTCACTGTGTTCGTCCCGGTAATGAGTAGGACATGAGCGATGGCAATGACAGTGAGTGTAGTTAGCCGCCAGGCCAGGCTGTCTGTCCTCACCTCTCGCTTCTGGATGGGCAGCAATCGCCACGCATTCGGCCCAAAGCAATTTGAAACAATGACTTGATGACAACACATTACCAAAGTATATTGTTGCACAGTAGACAATGTTATTAGTTAGACAACTGTTACGTTTTAAGGTTCAATCATCCACCAGTGGCTCCTTTATAAGCCCTGGAAGATGCCTTGTGTCTGTAAATGTGTGGCTAAAGCTATACGGTGAATTAGAGAACACAAATTGTGGACGGAAAATTGAAGTGAGTTGAATTTGAGTCTGTAGTACACCAACGACAAACTTGAGTTGTTGTCGAGCCATTTAGTTATACAGCTGCATCGGCTTTGACAAGGAGTCAGTCGTTGTTAGCCGCCCATGAGCAGATGGGCCTCACGCAGAGCAGGCGTCCCAAGAGATGTAGCCGTGATAGCCTTGTTACATCTCTACATTGAAATGACCGAGTCGGCTTCCCACTTCTCCAGCAACAACTAGAGGCACGGGGAGATCAGGCGATTCGGCTGCGATCACCAACAACAAGCGCAGATGCCGTTATAAGCCAACATCCTGCATTTTTGTACTTATGTATGAGCAATTCATTTTGCTTTACTACAGGATCCCTGGTTTTATTTAGGACTGCAGAGCTAGAGTTAATGATGCTCAGTGGGAGGTTGGTGTATTGTCAGGCATACTGTTTGTTCCTCCCTGTAGGGGCCCATAAAACAGAGGTGCTATACAATCGTATACACCTGGAACCGAGATAGACCCTGGGCTACTAAACTAAACTCCTGCCTACAGCATATTTGCTGGCTATACCTCGAGCCATACCTCCAGAGACCCCATTGGCCACACAGCATGTGACAGCGGGAACATAAATACAGAATCAGTCTTTCTCTCAAACAAAGCCGACACTCATGAGCTTGGAACTTCGACGAGGGTTGATAATGACAAATGGCTTTGCCATTATCATGATTTCTGGATGAAGAAATAAGTAAATAAATACACAAATCCCATGAATTCACATTCACAAGAGCTGAGTGAGGCATAGAGTCAGTGTTAAACATTTACCAGTGTGAATACTTTGCTCGTTTGAATAAGTACAATATAGCACTGACTAGCTATTGAGTTATTGGGTGTAGATTAGTATTCATGTTTGTCGAAGGCTCAGGAAAAGTTGAAAAATTTGACAGGTGGAGGCTGATGGTGAATTACGATACCTATCATTTCCCACAAGACCTGCAAACTTGAAATAGCGGAATGTTGCCAGTGGAGCCAATCAGTAGCAATACATCATGAGCACACCCAAGCCGACAGCTCCGTGTTGCCAGGCAGATATGCTTGGAATCATTGAGGACTGTGCACAACAATTATGTGAACAGTGTGGATTTCTACATATCGTTGACCAGATGTTTCCTTGACAACGCGGAGAACAAAAATACGCTCCGCTGAATAATATTTTAATTTCAGCCGATCATAAGCCAATCACGTTAGAGATGAAAATAACTAACATCACAGTTGGTAACTGTGGTATAAGCAGAATAAACCACCCCGAGGTGTCTCTCTTGGTTGTTTGCAAATCATGCAAATGGCGGCCGAGGTGAAGCTGGGCTTGCATCACCACCCAAGTAGTGGATTATTCTTTTCATAAGGCACACCCTTGGAACGTTATTGACCAATCAGGATCAATTATTCAACAATGCTGTGGTATAATTTGTACAGGCTAAGTTTGACATCATTATAAAGTGTGATATGAATGTGTGATGTTTTGGTGTTTGGTTAATGTGTATGCAATGTGCATAACACATTATTTCAGTCTTAACAGAGTATAAAGGTCACCTGTGCCAACGTAAGGTGCACAGTGTCAGATGCCGTGTAGAATCGCTAGCAGAAGCAGAAGGAATTCCAATTCAAGTCCACATTATATGGTGTCTCTAGTGAATACGACTTGAACCAAACACAGCAGCCCAAGATGAATAACATACGGCACTGAAGTATTCAATGACTTGCCTTGGTTTCTGATACTCGCACGTGTCTATGTATTGAAATGGTGTCTTCATGCCTATAGTAAACGAGACAGTATGTATAGAAGCAGAGTCATAATGGTGAAGTATTGATTTGTAGAGCTAGAATCGCATGTAAGTATTTGGTTGGGCACGAAAAGCATGTGCTGATGAAACAGCAGAAAACATTCATCTATCACACTCGATGTGTTCTGTTCGTTAACAATAATGTAATGTGCAATACCAGGTGTGGCAGTGTGGGGGCAGCGTTGAGGTCCTTCCCTGTGCCCGGATTGCCCATATTGAGCGCGCCCATAAGCCCTACACAGAGGACCTGACGTCCCATGTGAGGCGCAATGCTCTGAGAGTGGCAGAGGTGTGGATGGATGAGTTCAAAAGCCATGTTTACATGGCCTGGAACATACCTCAGGAGGTGAGTGGCGATGAGACAACAACAGTCCGTACAATGCAGTGGTCAATGGTCATTTCATTTCTGCTAGTGGAGTTTTATAGTTTTCTACGCATCAAATATAATACCAGTAGTGATGCTGTTCAGAAACTGGGTGAGCCCCCCACAGCACTGTAAATGATTGCTAACCTTCTAAATGAAACCATTGAAAAACGGGTCAATAATTTATACTAGAAAACAGCATACACAATAAAGACTTTATACTGCCGTGATTATACTTGGTGCGTATCAGTGAGTGACATGTCGAACACGCTTTGCATTTTCAATTGAGTCATGTCCAGCATATCCATCTTCTTGACCTTTTCCATTACAATCATTTTTATGCTGATGTGTTGACTTGGTATTTAAAAATCCCCCTCCTCCAA
>OMKP01023265.1:0-13373 GCA_900302375.1 Bathygadus melanobranchus
CTTCTCTTCCGTACGTCAGTCTCGAAACCGACATCACATTATCTTTTTATTATTTTTAGTTTGTCGTTGTGGAAACATCTCCTTGAGGTCCCCTCCTGGCTACTACTATGGACCCCTGGTGACCTGTCCTAGACGCACAGCCTGAAGACCGCACGCACACACACACCCCACACACACACCGCACACACACATACATGCACGTACGCGCGCATCATAAGGTGTAATACAGCGGCCGTTCCGGGGATCGATCGAACATCTCACCTCAAGGTCAGGAGTGCTCACCTTTACTTGTCTGTGCTGCTTTTATGTCTGTACTCTCTGAGCACACAGAGAAGGTGGCTAGGGTAACTGGCATGTTGTTGTGTTGTGTTTGTTAGTTTATTCATGATGTGTGATTGTTGTTTGAGCCTAAGAAGTGTCCTAAACAATTTTGAACTAAAATAACCTTCTATATTCTATATTTTTTCAGGGAAATATTTTCTAAAAATTGTTTGTTCATCAAGGTTCATTTCTGCTATATCTGTTTGGTTTCAACCAAAGGAACACTAAAATCGTAGAAGAGGGAGAAACAGAGAGAGGAACAGGTTGTTATTTTGTCAGCAAAAAGAGGAAGATAAAGAATCCTTCTTTATCTTCCTCTTTCTTTCCTTCCTTCCTTCTTTCCTCTTTCCTTCCATGGAATGGAAACAATGGTTAACCCTAACCCTAAAACCCGTTGCTTAATAACTGGTCTGACTGGTCTAACTGCCATGTTCTAATGCAGTGGTTCTCAACTGCACTGTTTTGAACGGGCTGCAGAGCATATGCTAAACCTTAACATTTAGAAAGAAGCCCATTAATTAACTTAATTCATGTTAACTTAATGTTTCAATGACTATTTAACTGAGTCTAACCCTAACACTTTTTGTTTGCTCAATGTTTTTAACGGTACATGAAGGCATTGTTGATTGCTATAATATTGGTAAATAATTGTTTTATTTGTGGGTCGTGACTTAATGACTAATGACACATGTGGCTCCTGAGCTTGGACCTGTTGAGAACCATTTGTATTAATAATGTATTCGATTGCATGACTCATTTAATTTAACATTTAATCCATCAACCATTTTACATAACCTTCATTTGGATTGTCAAAACAAACATCAATATGTATGTGTCATGTATAATTAAATGATGCAGATAATAACCAAAACAGGACTACACCTACAACATCAGGGCTATCACTATTCCACAGCTTCCACAGCCCTTTTCCTTGCGAACATAGGAGAGTGCTTTCTTACTGCTGTGAGTGAAGTGACATAAATGTTTGTAACATAAAACGTATTGCCATGTAAAGTAACAACAACAATCTACACACTTAATCCAAAAGCACAAAGGAGTAAAAAATGACATACTACAATAACGATAATATAATCCTTAGGGTGTTGCCGAGGAGTTTTGGAAGCTTTGCGTGTGTCAGAGTGTTAGCCGTTACAACAGAACCCGTTATGAGACAGGAGCAGACAAAAGCCAGTATGATGACACATGCCCTGGGGTGGGGGACTGGAGCGCACGTCACAAAACTGTGTGACTGTGTGTGTGCATGTGTGTTTGTGTGTGCGTGGGTGTGTGTGTTAAGCCCCACCCGAGGTAAACATATAAAAGACCTGTTCCAACCTTTTTCTAAACATTAACTTTCTGGAGTCTTTTTAACCAGGACCCGGCTGATTTCACACACATTCACTGTTTTGCCACTTGCCACTTGTGAGGACGTAACAGAGCTTTCTAAAAGGATCATGGCAGCAGGTGGCTTTCAGATTCTGGGCATCGCCCTGGGCCTTATCGGCTGGATCGGGGCCATCATCGTGTGCGCCTTACCCATGTGGAAGGTGACCGCCTTCATCGGGCAGAATATTGTCACGGCCCAGACCACCTGGGAGGGCATCTGGATGACCTGCGTGGTGCAGAGCACTGGGCAGATGCAGTGCAAGGTGTACGATTCCATGCTGGCGCTGAGCAATGACCTTCAGGCAGCCCGCGCCCTCATGATCATCTCCATCCTGGTGGGCATTGTGGGGATCCTGCTGAGTGTGGCTGGGGGCAAGTGCACCAACTGCGTGGAGGACGAGAGCACCAAGGCCAAGGTCTGCATCACGGCGGGCGTGATTTTCATCATCGCTGGCATCATGTGTTTGATCCCCGTGTGCTGGACGGCCAGCACGATCATCCGTGACTTCTACAACCCCATAATGGTAAGCGCCCAGAAGAGGGAGCTGGGTGCGGCACTTTTTATCGGCTGGGGCGCGGCCGCTCTGCTCATCATCGGTGGGGGCATGCTGTGCGCCAACTGCCCACCAAAGGACAACTACTCCGCCAAGTACTCGGCCGCCAGGGCCAACGGGCCCAAGGACTATGTCTGAGTGGAGCAGCGTCTGGAAGAAAAATAGGACGAGGGGGGGAAAATGAGCAAAGAAGAGACTGAAACGGACTCGGGGAAAACATTTAAAATGAGTGTTTGCCACATTTGTGCCAGTTGGCTCTGTATTGTGGGTGTGATATGAGGTGTGTTATATGCATGGCACGTTTTAGCTGTGTTTTTCAAGTCTAGTTGGACGACTGTATGCTGAGCTCCAGACAAATGAGGGATCGGGGGGATTTTCTGTCGGGGATCGAGTGACAGGAATGAACACCCAAACAACCGAGTCAACAAAAGGAGTCTGGTTACGTTCCACCAACCAACAAAGACTGACCAATTTCAAACTTTCAATGTTTAGGTTTTTTATCTGCTTTGAAATATTTCATTCATGTTATTTTTTTATATTTGCTGTTGCTGTTGTTTGTGCATATACAGAGATCACAAAAGTGTAAATAAAGAATTATTTTTCAAACTTGAATGTCTGCTTGTATGTTTGAATGAATGTTTGCTTTTTAAGTTATGCAGCTCAGTTAAAAGTGAAAACTTTCGCTGTCTTCTTAAAGACTGTCTCGCTGTAGATTTTATCTTTGCATATTGGTTTACAGCTAATTGATGATAAAAAAGTATGAATCGGTTTTTAACAGTGCAAGTAGTAATGGATACAGTAGATAAATCGTTTTCTAAAGGAAAAACTCAATTTTAAAAAAGTGGGCGTCATATGACATCACACAGCTTCAAAATAAATGTATATTTATATATCATATTTGAGGATGATAAATTACAATTAGAAATGGTTTTATTTAACAAAAATGTGTTTGTGTTGGTGTGAAATAGGGTGGCGTAGCTCAGGGTGTAGAGCGGTTGTCTGGCAACCGGAAGGTCGCTGGTGTGATCCCCGGCTCCGCCAAGTTAATTGTCGAGGTGTCCCTGAGCAAGACAACTAACGGGAGCAGTTAGGGCCTAACTGCTCCTGACGAGCTGGTTGTTACCTTGCATGGTTGACACCACCGTCGGTGTATGAATGGGTGAATGTGAGGCAAATGTAAAGCGCTTTGGATAAAAGCGCTATATAAATGCAGTCCATTTACCAATAGGGCTGAACAATTTCTCTAAATATTATCGAAATCGCAATTGTGCGATATCCAAATTGCAGGATCTGCAAAAGGGTAAAATTGTTAAAGGGTGTTAAAATGTACATTTATAACACCATTATGAATTAAGTGCTGTAGCACTGCAGAGTAGAGGTCTTCACGGATCCAAAAAGTTGGTCAAATATGTAATACATAAAATGGTTATTTCAACTTAAAAGTCCACTTGTTGTCACGGTGACAACAAACGCGACTCGAACTTAGAATCAGCTTTAGAATCGAATTGAATCAAACAGAGCGCACCTAGACTGCGTCTAAACGTAGCGCTAGATGTAACCGACAGAATTAACTAAATATGGCAGATGAGAATGTCCCTCTGAATATCAATATATCATATAAACTGTTTTTTATTGTTTGAATTATTGTTGATTGCATCATGGTGAGAGGAATGTTGAAGGTCTTAAAAGTAATATTTAGTCATCTGTTTCACCGCCCGGACACCCTTAGTTATACATTGAAAAGCAATCACAAGAGAAAAATGCTGCTGTTTATCTGACCTTTCCGTCTCAGTAATCTATTAGGTTGGCTCTGTTGACGGTCATTGGATCTCTGTTTGTGTGTAAACAAAACATCCGGCCAATAGGAGCTGTGCATTAAGCTTTCACATGCCCTTATGTAACTACCCCCATCTCCCAGCTAGAAATAAATAAATACACTCCCAGTATTCTCCCCGCACCTCTGCTTCTCTGCTGAGAGCGCTGTGGACATCTGTGGCTGGATGTTGGTCAGTTAGAGATTCTCCCACACAACAACATGGTATCTCAGGGGATCCAGATCATGGGCTTCTCCATGGCCCTGGTTGGCTGGTTCCTAGTCATCATTGTGTGCGCCCTGCCCATGTGGAGTGTGTCTGCCTTCATCGGCGCCAACATCGTGACGGCACAGACGATTTGGGAGGGCATGTGGATGACCTGCGTGGTGCAGAGCACCGGCCAGATGCAGTGTAAGATCTATGACTCAATGCTGGCGCTGTCCCAGGACCTGCAGGCTGCCCGTGCCATGGTGGTCATCTCCATCTTCACGGGCATCGTCGGCGTGTTCCTGTTCATCGCTGGCGGGAAGTGCACCACGTGCATCGCAGAGGAGCGCTCCAAGGCCAAGGCTTGCATCGCTGCCGGGGCTTTGTTCATCGTATCGGGGATGCTCTGCCTCATCCCTGTGTCGTGGTCGGCCAACACCATCGTCAGTAACTTCTACAACCCTGTGATGCTCAACAGCCAGAGGCGGGAGCTGGGGGCAGCCCTGTACATTGGCTGGGGAGCGGCTATTATGTTGATGCTGGGAGGGGGGCTTCTCTGCTGGAACTGCCCGGCCAAGGATGAGGTTCCACACTACAACCCCAGATACCATCCTGCTGTCCTACCTTCCTCCAAGTCCAGAGCCTCGTCCCGAGAATATGTCTAGAACTTGGCAATGGCGTGCAGGTTGGTCCAGGACCAGGTTTTTTGCTTTGGTCTGAACGGACGTGGATGTTTGTACATTCCTGAATCTGAAAAACTTGAGACAAGAAGACCTGGAATTTAGATGTTCAGCAGGTCTGGCCGCCACAGAATTAGCACTTGTGCCATGTTGACTACATTTTGATTGTTGTGTGAATTTTATATTAAACTGAAAGATAGAGATACAATGAAGATACAACCATTAATCATATAGTTGTAGATGTCATTGTCAATCAATATTCATGACAATCTGTTAAAGAGTTTAGATTCCCAACTTAGATGATCTGAGCTGGGAGGAGCTTGTATATTCTGCTTGTCTGAGTGCTCCTCGCTGCTCCCCTGATGGCAGAAACCAATTAGCCTTTGTGATTAAACAACATTAACAACCTAACTAGATGGATTGCATTTATATAGCTGAGTGGGAGGGACAATCAAAACCAATTCATTGATGACAGAGGGGATTTGTGGATTTTTTATGTCAACATCAATAGTTTGCTGTTCTCCAAAACAAACTTATTAACACAAAAAAACAAGCAATTGTTTAAAGATTTTTTATATTTTCTCTAACGTGTCTCAAGTGTAATAGACATGCCTTATGTGTTCTCATGTTTAAAATGGCTGGTTTTCTTTAGGCTGTTTTTCTGTGTTGTTACTGTAAATAAACCTTGGACAGAGTGCCATGAAGAACAGGAATATCCAGTTGTATACTGTTGACTGGATGGATGAGGTTGTTTCATATTCATTTATAAATTAACTAATTCATGAATTGTTGTCTGTTTCAGTTTATCTGTCGGTTAGCAAATATCATATCAAATCAAACAATTGAATAAAACACCCATAAAACACAGAAAATAATTATGTTACTTAAATAAATTAAAATACCCAAATATGATAATAGCAACCCTTACAGGCAACTGTAGCAGATGATTAAAAATAAAGGGGAAAAAAAGGAATAATAAAAATAACACAATGAGAATAGAATATATGAAATAATGGGATTACAAAGATAATGTATTAGGCCAATACTGCTACCTGCTGTCAATCAAGTTATATGATATAATACAATACAACATAAAATAAAATAACAATAACATAACAACATAATAGAATCTACAAATCTACGAATCTAGAAATCAAAAGGTTGGCGCTCTGGAGTTATACATTCAAATGTTCAGGTATATATTCTATCAAGAGCTCAGATTTTAACACAATATAATTAAATCTACATCTTATTTTGGGGATTTGTTGAAACCTTGGCAGTACTGGAGATTTGTTCTTGCTGTCCCCATCAACGTTTCATTCATTTAGAGCGTCTAGATGTGAATGGGAGGTTGTTGATTATTGTTTGGATCTGAGTAAAGTTGGAACTACAACAAATGTAAATCACATCAGTTAAGACAGCCCTATGTGAGAAAGTGGACCACTCAGGTAGTACTTAAAATGCACGGCCATCGTTGGGGTCACGACTGGTTTCAGGTGGGAGGCGTCTCTGAAGACAAAGACAATGGACTGCAAGCTCCTCCTCTGTCATGGTATGTTTCTGCCAGTCTGAGAGAGAGAGAGAGAGAGAGAGAGAGAGAGAGAGAGGAATCTCGTTATGCAGGAACAACTCACCTGATGACAACGCACCCTTTACTCCTGGCCATTCTGAGACAAGCCATCGCTGAGACAACCCCATCACCGTCGAGCACCGGATCAGAGGGAGCCGAACCAGACACTTCTTCCAGACATTACTGCCTCCACCATGGGGAAGATAGCAAAGGAAGTGGTTGGCCAGGTGGTGAGCTTCATCGGCCTGGTCGGGACGGCGGTCACCTGCGGCATCCCCTTGTGGAGGGTCACGTCCTACATCGGCGCCAACATCGTGACGGGGCAGATTGTGTGGGACGGCCTGTGGATGAACTGCATTATGCAGAGTACCGGCCAGATGCAGTGCAAGCTCAACGAGTCTGTGATGCGGCTCAGCAAGGACCTGCAGGCAGCCCGCGCCCTGGTCATCATCGCCCTCATCTTCGGCTTCCTGGGCTTCATGGTTTCCTTCATCGGGGCCAAGTGCATGGGCTGCCTGAAGACGGATGCGTCCCGGTCCAAGGTGGTGATCCTGGGCGGCTGTCTGATCATCTTCTCAGCCATCCTGCTCCTGATCCCCGTGTGCTGGTCGGCCGCCATCACCATCACGGACTTCCAGAATCCCCTGACCATCGAGACACAGAGGAGAGAGATCGGCGCGTCCATCTACATCGGCTGGGCATCTGCGGCACTGCTGCTGGTCGGGGGCATCATCCTCACCACCTCCTGCCCACCACAGAGGCCTATGTATGGATACCCAGGCTACGGACCTGCCCCCATGTACCCATACGCGGGAGCGCCGGTGCCCAATCCCGCCACCTACGGGCCAGTGTATGGCGCGCCATCTCGGGTCTATTCTGGGACAGGCTCGTATGCGCCGAGCAAACCCTACGCTGCCCCTACAGTGAACTCTGCTCGACAGTACCTCTAACAAGGCTGACGTGGACACCAAAGGACTTTATAAATTAAGACTTTTCTCCTGATTTCTAACCAGGAAGCTGTATCGCTGTTGCTTTGCTAAGGTAGCTGAGTAATAGAGAGACATAACATTGCAATGCTGATGTATTCATTTGATTTGTGACATTGGCATCAGTAAGGTGATTCATGTGAAATGTAATTATTGCTAACCATTGACAATATTTTGTGTTTTAGAAGGATGAGTAATGTTTACAATTTGTACTCGTGAGAATATATAAGTGGATATTTGGAAATTGTATGAATTGTGATCGCATGGCACTGTATATATTGTTGTAACATATTAAAAATGATTTAAAGAAAACAATTTTCCTGTGCAAATTTTTTGTGAAGTGTGAATAGTATTTTATCTAATAGGTAGACAAGGTGTACATGAAAAGAAATTAATAATAATAATAATAACTTAACTATATAACATTTATATAGCGCCTTTCAAGGGACCCACATTTTACAAAATAGAAACAAGAAACAATATGAAAATAAATGAGAAACAATATCAAAATAAATCTCTCATTTGTATTAATGTATTAATCTTATATCCCTAATAATTTATTATATGATGATAGTAAATATACATTTGATTTATATAGCGCTTAGCGCAAGTATAAAATCGAAAGCAAATATCAATGGTTAAAAGTCACATTAAAACATTTTAAAAGCATACTATTTAAGTGGCAGAATAAGAGATGAGGTGAGGAAAGTTAAACTTTAAAAACAATGAACAAAAAAGAGCAATATCAAGGAAGTCAAGAGAATACACAGAGGCCATAAAAGGCAATATCACTAACTTGAGTGACCTAGAGCTTCCGGTGATGAGTCATCTCAATGTTGATTGGTTCTTTGTTTTTTTTATTTTACTGTGAAACCGGTGAGCGAAACCTACCCTGCCAGTTCCCAGTTCCCCATCAGTGATTGGCCAGTGGAGGAGCACCTTGTCACCAGAAATGACCACAGCAACCGAGCCTCACGTCATAGAAACCACTCCCTGTGGGCATGCTAATTATGAGAGGAATCTGGTGGGGCAGGAAACCTGCCTGGGTTTCAGTGGGTCTATGGAAAGGGACGTCGGTTCCGCCTCCCCCGAGAAGACGCTTTAAAAGAGAATACAAAGTCACAACTGTCACTACTCAGCTTGACAACGCAACAAGGACTCACTGAAGGCTCCTATATTTTCCTCTTGCCTCCATTCAACCAACTAGCCAACCAACCAACCATGGTGTCAATGGGACGGCAGATGCTGGGCTTTGTCCTGGCCATCATAGGCGCTCTCGGGACCATTATCGTGTGCGCGATGCCCATGTGGAAGGTGACCGCCTTCATCGGGGCTAACATTGTGACGGCGCAGACCATCTGGGAGGGTCTGTGGATGAACTGTGTAGTCCAGAGCACAGGACAGATGCAGTGCAAGATCTACGACTCACTCCTGCAGCTGCCGCAAGACCTGCAGGCCGCCAGAGCGTTGGTGGTCGTCTCCATTATCGCAGGGATCTTCGGGGTGCTCCTGGGCATTGCCGGGGGGAAGTGCACCAACTTTGTGGAGGAAGAGAGGGCCAAAGCCCGGGTGGCCATCGCAGCCGGGGTCATCTTTATCATCGCTGGCGTGCTCATCCTCATTCCCGTGAGCTGGTCGGCCAACACCATCATCCAGAACTTCTACAACCCCATCCTCACCAACCCTCAGAGGAGGGAGATGGGGGCCTCGCTGTACATCGGCTGGGGCTCGGCAGGCCTGCTGATCCTCGGTGGGGCCCTTCTCTGCAGCTCCTGCCCTCCCAAAGACGAACACGACTACCCAGTGAAGTACTCTCAGCCCCGGTCTGCAGCCACCAGCCGGGCCTACGTCTGAGGACTCCATGTGTAAAGACGATTCAACTAAGCTATTTAATAAATAAATGTACCTTTGTGACAAGCTATGGAACAGGACCGGGATGACACTGATTTTTCTTCAGTAATTGAGAGACAAAATGGCTATGACGACGTTTGTTCGGAGGACGATGGAATGGTGGGAGGCAGGATTAGGCCCCAAAGGGCAGGAAATCTAACCAACCATGGCGAGAGCCATGCTATATACTGAATATAAAATACACACAAGTTGGAGTTGTTGATTTCAACTGTAAGAACTGTGATGAAGGACATATCTGCACCGATTCTTTTGTTGACAGTTGTATGTACAGAACTGACTAATTTTATATTGCTATCATACACAAATCAAAAATGTATGTTTGTATACGCCCATTTTAGTTGATTTTTTATTAAACATTCACTTAACCAATTGCCATTCCCTGTCTTGTCTCTGTCTTATAATATGCCATGAAAATCTTACCGCTGCAATAATGGCAGCTCATTTTCAGAAACTTAAAATACTGGTTCACTCGTCTCCAGAAAGGTGGATCTCAGGAATTGGCCTCTTTTACCTCTAAAGCAAAATACCTGTTTATGCTCATTTGAAAACCTGGCTTTTTGAAAATCTCTCTAAGTGTTCAAACTGAATAACCTAGTCACTCGAAGTGACATCCCAGGAATAAATAAGTAATGTATTGATGTACATTTGTATGTATGAACCTAAAGAAGACAAAGTTACATCCAGGTATATCTCAGTTGAAGTGAACAATGAAAACAGCAGCCAGCACTTCCCTTTTGACTGAACCTCAACAGGATGAACCAGTTAGGCTTCACTGAATGAAGTACTCTTCACTAATCAGCAAATACGAGTTCAGCTTAACTCTCTTAACTCTCTTCTGAACAACAATTACAAATAGCCTAACAAGCTCACAAAGAAAGAGCTGTAAAGAAGTGAGGATATATATACTATATCCTCAGATATATAGTATATACTATACAACTGTATATATCTCGCAATCACACACACATGCTTATATGATCCAAAAATGTGTTCTCTAACCCTACTCTAGCTAAATTTCTCACTGAAACTTTACACTTGAACTACTTTCCTGGAGTCACAGCTGTGGAGGAAAGGTGACTAGAGACACCTGCCAGGAGTGCTACAGCTTTCATCGTCTCATGGCTGGTCTTTTCATTTTTTTTCAAGTGCAACTCCAATGCAAGGAGAATGTCCCCAAACCAGTCAGGGCACACTGAGTGAATTCAAACCCTGTAGAGGTATGCCCCGCACAGTACCGTAGCAAGTCGAAACCCAAACACCAAAGAAAACAAAGCGCTTTACATTTGCCCATTCATACACCGACGGCGGTGTCAACCATGCAAGGTAACAATTAGCTAGCATCAAACCAGCAACCTTCCGGTTGCCAGACAACCACTCTACCCCCTGACCTACTGTCGCCCATAACAATCAATAAGAAAATAGACTTCTGGATGTTCAGCGATTATTCTTCACTCGCCAACAAACTTCTTTCCTGTAACATTAGTTCTAATTAGTATGTATTCAGTTTACTTAGTTTACATGTATTGACCTCTTATCTCTACAGTGTTTGTTATGTAACAAAAACAGCCTGGGTTGAGGTGGGAAGATCTGTCGGTATGCCAAACCAGTAGCGGCTTTCCCATAACGCGCTGCGCATGGGACCCCCCATTGCTAGGGGCCCCCGAGACCCGGTGGCACACACACACACACACCCCGTTGGCTGCAACTCTTCTTCCCCCCCGTTGGCTGAAACTCCCGGAGCCTCTTCTTCTCTTATTCCAGGAACGCAGTTCATTGTTTTTATCACATGGTTCTCGTTTTCCGATACATTCGATATTTCAGTTAACATATTTCCATCCTACGCTCTGTGTGACGGGCGTCTCGTTGCCTCTGCTCTGTGGTACACCTGTCGTCCGTCAGAAATGCCCATCAACTTTTTGTTGCACCAAAGGGAGTTTTTATTTCTTCTTTTTTTAACAATATTTTTGACATTTTTTATTTATTTATTTATTTATATTCTTTTTTTATTATTGACTTTTTGTATTTTTTTATTTATTAGTGTTTTATACTGTACATACCATTCATGTTATTTTGTAAATAGTTTGACAGTAAGTATTAGTAGTATTATTATTTATTTAGTAGTAGTTATCTTGCACTTTATACAGTATTGCATTCATTTATATTATTTATTATTATGGTATTATATATAAGTTGGTTGTCACTTTATATTTGTTCAATTCATTATTTTGCACTTTAATAATTGCATTAATTACTTATTGTTGTTCATTATTTTGCACTTGGGGCCACAGCTTCATTCTGTGCTTGGGGCCCCCAAAAAGCTGGAGCCGGCACTGTGCCAATTTATACATCCCCTTTTTTACTGTGTTGCTTCAACATAGAAGACCCTAATGCAAAGGATGTGTGTGTACCTAACAGTGTGTGCCTGACAATGCATATGGTATTCATTTATTTGTAATGACAGAGACATTAGCTGGTTGTGTTCCTATTTCATTTGACATGATCCGTTTCTGTGTTCTCTGTGACACTTGGCACATTCAGTTTGATACTGGGCACATGTCCATGACAATAAAAGGAGAACCAGTTCTCACCTCAATCACATTGTCTGCTGTTGATGAAGAAATGCTCTCACCACTGATTGTGCCAATGTAAACCTTGGTTCCTTGTTTGTTTTTGTCTTTTGTTTCTTTTGTGGATTAGTTAGTTAGTTAGTTTGTTAGTTGGTCGCTTAGTTAGAAATTCTTTTTTATTTATTATTATTTATTAGAAACCTCTGTAAGAGGGTGAATCCATAAAAATAAATGTGTAGAGGCCCCCTCTAATTATCGTCATCAAATGTTCATCAAGGTTTTTGTAGGCCACCTACTTCCAAAGTTAAATTATGAATTTGGTACATGCTTTTATAAAAAGCTATTGGGTGTTTTTATTGAATTTGTGTGTGACGGTGGTGATAGTGATCTGTTGTGTTATCAGATTAAAAGGGAGTGTTTGGGGAGGTCATGTGACTCCTCGACGGGGAATTGTACCGAAAACAACATCGAAATCCACGCCCAGGCCTTCGGCTACAACGACCAGTTTCTGTGGTGGCGTTTTCTTTTCTTTTTTCTTTTTTACAACTCAGATATAACTGGAGTGCGATTGTGTGATTCAATGAATTCCTTTCACTTGGCAACTTTGAACACCATGACAACCTGAGAAACCGATGAAGAGATTTTATAAGAAAGAAACATCATAGGTCTACGTTTGTGTTGTGTTTTTCTGGTGACTCACTGACCCCTAGTGGCGTTGGCATACAAACGCAGATTGTACAATCACTATGGGTTATCTGGGGTGGACATTTATTTATTTATTTTTTCAGCTGGAGAAATTCTGTTCTGCGTACACTGTTTGGTGTTATGGACTTTACACAGAATACATATGTAAGGCCAAAATAAATAAACTGCAGGGATATCGTATTATTTCCCTTTCTGATTGGCTCAAAGTAAATGGATTATTTCTATAGCACTTTACATTGCCTCACATTCACCCATTCATACACCGACATGGTGTGAACCATGCAAGGCAACAACCAGCTCATTGGGAGCAGTTAGGATTAGGTGTCTTGCTCAGGTACACCTAGACACTTAGCTAGTGGCAGCCAGGGATCGAACCAGCAACCTTCCAGTTGCCAGACAACCACTCTACCTCCTGAGCTACTGCAGCCTCAAACCAGTCCTAGTATCAACAACCTGTATTGTTTAAAGTAACATATTTACATCAAAATGTAAATACTCTCTGATATATTTACCTCTCCTTCTCCCTTTCTCTCTCTGTCTACCTCCCTTTTACACTCTCTTCCACCCTCTCTCCCCCCACTCTCTCTCGCTATCTCCTTCTCTCTCCCACTCTCACTGCCACCCCCCCTCCCCCCCCCCTCCCTCTCCCCTCCCCCCCCCCTCCCCCCTGCA
>OMKP01023266.1:19305-29343 GCA_900302375.1 Bathygadus melanobranchus
TTGCTTTTTTCCCCCCCCCCCCCACTCCTCTATTCATCAGGTGTAGTTTGTCTTCGCGATCGGCTGTCCTTTCGTTTCTGCCAGACTCTGCGCTGGCTGGGCCGCTGCCGCCTGCCCACTGTGCAGGCACAATGCTGTAGGACCTGCAGCCAGCGTTCCCGTGGCAACGGGCGCACGTCTCAGCGGTGAGGTGAGATGTTAGAGCAAGTGGACGAGGGTCTCGGCTCACTTCCACTCTGTTCAACTCTCTGAAAACGCTGAACTTCAGACCTCTCCACGCACGACTATATAACGCAGGCACGTTGTTCTCTGTTGGGCATGTTTAAATGTGGTGGTGCTGCACATTGTTGCCTCGTACCGTATGGTGGCCCCCAGGGGCCCAATCACGTGCTTCGTGTACCACTGCTCAACAGTGGTTTAAGAAGCCATGGAGACAGATGACATGAATACCGTTTTAAATGGACATACTGTATATGCAATTGTTTGTTTATGTGTCGTGATTGACATTTGAAAACATTGTTTTCTGGGTATCGCCAATGTTTTTAATTTGATTGTATTTTCTACATTTTCTGCAGAATAGCATGGGATATAGCCATTTTAGTGAGCAGGTATTGTAGCTGATTGATACTAAACCTGGGTTATTCAGCAGAGTGGTTCTACATATTTTGTGGTACACGTCTTACGGCACAGCCCACAGATGTCTTATGTGACAATGGGACATCTTTTTGCTTTTTTCAAAGCCTTTATGAAGCATTGCGTGCTTTTACAGAAATGTAAATGGGAGAATAGTGCTGCATAATGATATCTTGGTGCTAAAGAGTACTTCGCCTTGGTTTGGGCCCGGTGTCTTTTATCTACTTGAATATTTTGGTCTTTGGATATTACCATTCAATACTCAAGAGTCAAACATATAGGGAAGACTTTTTGATTGATTTTTAGGGAATTCGATGCTATCTTTTATAGGATATATAGTTTAACTGTAATGTAGCAAACATTACCATATATTTCATTTTTAATTTTTTGCTGATGGATTACAAATATTACTGGCTATCCAACATCTTCTATTGATTGTTTAGTAAAATTTGTGTGTAATGACACTAAAATATCAAAACACTAACTATCCAATAAAATGGTAATTTCCAATTATTACGAAAGTCTAGTTAAGTTAAATTGGTGACTCAATTAACATTGTTTTTAATAATTAAGTTAAGCTTTTTTTTAGGTAGGTTTTTGGATCCAGGTAATAATAATCAACAAAATTGTATTTTGTTTTCATGACCTCTAAATAATCATCATTCAATTAAAGAGTAACCTGGGATAATAACCCACTAAATAGTTCATAAATGACCATTTATGTTATTGGGTAATTGCATCGTGTTGCCATTGTCTTACTGTGTTATTACTATTTACCAATTTAAGAAACAATTGGAAATTGATATTTAATTTACAGGTCATAACATGTTGACAATCTACTAAATCAGTGAACTTTGCATATGGTTACCAGGGGTTAACAATCTGCTACTTTGATGTCAAAACCGTTGCGAGAAGTACTTGTAAAACAGTATAACTAACCAGGGAGTTCAACATCTGCCTATTACATACCTACATATCTATGGGAAAAAAATCACTTTTGTAGGCAGCTGCATGTATGTTGTGACCTTGTATCCCCAGGAATAGAATGAAGTCGAGGTACATTATAATCTACCTTGATCTCTGAAAGGTTAAGGAAATATCCAATACCAATTGTCACACGCCATATTTTATAAAATACTATACAAAATTGATACCATTTTGCATTTGGTTAAAATAAATGTAGACGAGCAGTAGTTTAGTTAAAATCTATTTTTTAACTGATAATGCGAAACCTTTCCTCAGGTATTTTGAACAAAAAACAAGTTTGCAAGTCTTTTAGATTTTTAAGTTAAATGGTTATTTAATGTAAAGCTAATATGAACACAATTGAGGCCTTTTGGCATAGATTCAGCACTGTCATTTTATAGATCCATAAAAGGGTCAGTTGTCTGTGAATAATTTGAAGTTCTTAAAAATGTCTTCATACAAACAAGAAATAAATCGCCTTTTGTGGATCTTAGTAAAACTTTCTTTTTCATTTTCAAGGATTGTACAATGCTTATTAACAGGTCAAATATACTTTAAGACAAAGGGCATATGCCATGCAAGTAATGGGGGATGTCGATGTTACTTAATAAGTCATGTTTTTTGTTGTTTCATCATTGCACATGCAATAATATCTAAATAAAGAAAATTAAAAATGTTTTGGTTAAAAAGCAAAACATGTTTTCACTGTTTTATTAAACCACATGTTTAAAGTCAATGCTATGCATAGTCTAATACAGTAGTTTTACTTTCATGTCATGATATTTTTCATCTATTCACATGAGAATTAATTGATTTGACGTCACACTTTGCACATTTTTTCCAGTTATTATAAGCAACTTTTGGACGTTGAAATCACTGTGTTACATGGCAGTCATAATAGGGTTCTGTCACAGCTGGTAACCTGGAGCCTGTGCCCCAGAAGGACTGAAGACTCAGTAGTCAACAGGAGGTAGAGTCATAATCCTGGTGAACTCTTCATAGTTGACCGTTCCGTTTGATTTGACGTTTGCCTCCTTGAACAACTCATCCACTAAAAGCGAAAGAAATGAAACAGAAAATGAATAATTTATGATTGTCTTATAAACATGGATGCCAATGCCTCGCTTTTAAACTACCCAGTCACCACACTTTTCAATGACGTCAAAAAACTATTTTCTCCATGGACAGCAAAACTTGATTTTCAGCAAAATGAAGTTCCCATCTCTTGAGTACTGCCAAGCCAAAATGATTATCTGATCTTGGAGGCAATTCAATCAGAGCCAAAACAAGTTTACTTTCACAGACGGCGACGTCTCAACATGGCCCCATTCATAGTATAGACAAGTCTGTATACTTTTTGGCATTGAGTAAATTAGTTCACTTGTATCGTTGCTTTAGGGAGATAAACTGGACTGGACGCAAATTCAGAGATACTGCAGGAATAAATAACAACTGGCCCGTGTTGATGTTTTTTTACATGTTTTTTTTAACTTATTGAGGAACTTTCAAGGTTTTCTATTCATACTGGATTATAATAATGATGCATGAGCCCCCAGGCAAGGAGGACCCACTGTCCAGTCATTTTTTACCATGAGCTCAAAACAATTAAAGCTAAAATCATACTGGGAGCACCCACCTTCTTTGTTTGTGAGTTTCTCTCCTAGTTTGGTGAGTTTGGCCCGCAACTCGGCCGCCTGGATGTAGCCTTTGTTCTGCTTGTCGGCCATCTTCAAGGCCTCCAGGATCTCTGCCTGTGGGTCTTCCTGCTGCATCTGTCTGTGCATCATGGTGAGGAACGTAGAGAAGTCCAGCTCGCCCTGTTTAGCTAAGCAAGGACACACCATACACATTGTATAGTAAGCTTCAATATAAAGTACATTCGTGCCATGCCTATGTTGAGGAACGTACTAATTCTCACCAACCCCCCCAACTGCTTACTTGATCAACCCCTAAGGAAGAATAGGGGGTTGGAGACAGAGGTCTGATCTACTCCTCAAGAACAGTGGGGGGTTATGGACTAGAGGTATGGCAGGGAGGGGGTAGGGTTAGGGAACAGGAACAGGAACAGGAACAGGATGATGGTGAAACCATATTAAAGTACTATTGCATCGAATGAGTACATTCCTCAACCCCATACGTTAAACACATTACAAGGGCCATGGTTGGCTCATACATTTTCAATGAAAATGTATGAGCAACATTCAATCTCTCAACAGTTTTGTTATTGCCAAAATATATTAGTCATTTATTCGATCAATGTTTGGGGTTTTATTTCTTGCAGGTATTTACAGTATACAATTTATTTAGAGAAAGCAGATCTAAAGTTGTGAATGGACCATTTCCAACACTTATCAATGCTTTGATTTGCTGCCGCCTGGCTCAGTCATTTCTCTATATGAATAATTATCGCTTGTGTAAAGTTTGGCACTTTACCGATTTTGTGAACTTGGAGATGTCTGTCGATCTCACTGAAAGTAGGGCTGGTCCCCAGGCTGCGCATCACTGTAATCAGGTCTCCGGCCTCAATCTTGCCCTTCTGTTTCTTGTCATACAACGAGAAACACTCCTTGAATTCTGCAGGTGAAAAATGCCATGTAAAACAATGGTACGGTTAAATATCACTCCACTTTTTGTGTACGATTTTAACCTCAGAAATGTGTTTCCGTTTGAGGAAATGGAAACAAAAATGACAGATGGGTATAAGTTTAGTACGTCACTGTGACCCTGAATGATCAAATGATTGCCCTAAAATGAAAGAAAAAAAAGTATGACATTCAGTGTCAAAAAATATATCTGCCTTACCGTTGATTTGAGCTGGTGTGAAAAAATTTGCCTACAAGGGGGAAAAAGTCATTTCACCGGTAAGTGTAAAGGGACATTTAAGTGCCCCTTTAGTAGGGAATATACCTAGAGAAAGCATGAGAAGAAAAACAATACATTTTCGATGAATAGAATCTATTCTTCTTACCATTTTTGCTCCCGAGGGCTGTGTTTCCTTACAGAGAACCGTGACTCACCTGTTTTCACCTGTGCTCCAAAGTCCACTACCTGTATGCTGTCGTGTAATTGAATACCCGTTGCTGTGGTAACGGATAGTAGATCTGCCCTAGGTTTACAGCCCTGTTCTGCCCTTAAAGCTGCAATGGCATGATCACAACTATCTACTACTTTACATGATTTACCATTGTCGTCAATTATTTGAATTAACACCGCTCTGCATCGTATGAAAAACTGTTTATTTTCAAACTTTCAATTTATGCACAATGAAACAATTGTTTCAAAATCACATTTAATTTAGAATTCAACAACTTCACATGCTTACAAACATGTACCAATAATCGCAATTGCATTTTCTAAACAAGCAAGCTATGATTAACGTTCTATCCTCGATTTCCAGTCTCTCTTGTGACACTTTGTACAAAATATTTTGGGGTAGTTAAATATTACTATTACATATATTCAATTAGTGGAATAGAAATCGAGGTGAGGAGCCATTTTCTCAAAACCCCAGACAACTCAAACATTGTACATCAACATATGCTTTCAGCACCAACAGATACAAAAATTACACTGTAGAAAGAAATTCAAGTGTCAAAAACAGGAAATACTACCTCAACACACTTTACCTGACACGTAACTATACATATGAATGAATGTGTGTATGTATTTTCCATTGTATATGACAATCTATCTGTCTTTACAAGGTGTGCTGCATCTTCATCAAATTCAACAGTTAAGAATAGCTTCATTTGTATAGCACTTTAATACATACAATACATATAATACCGGTGCATACAAAGTGATTCACAGCAGTCCATGCAGAAACACCAAAGTTTAGGTGGTCTAACAGGTGTAACAGGTCTAACAGCAGGCCCTGTCACCTTTGGTTATTAGCCTAGACCTTAGGAGTGTACCCGTCAGATGGATATACCAGAGTATGTCCCTCTGCGTCCAGGCTCATAGGGGGATAGATAAGATAAGAAGCTCTTTATTGTCCCCGAGGGGAAATACACTTACAAGTAAAAAAATATGCTGAAAGAATTCTTAGAACAAGAATTCTTAGAGTTATATGGACGGGCCAGGCCATACCTGGCTTTAAAAAGGTTTTTTATAATTATTTTTAAATGAATCCTAAGAAACTGGCAGCCAGTGCATGGATGCTAAAACAGGGGTTGTACGGTCAAATGTTTTAGATTGAGTTAAGAGCCGAGCTGCAGCATTTTACTTGGAGAACGTCGTCAGACATCCAGTATTTAATTCCCACAAGGCACTTACTGGCAGCCAGTGCATGGATGCTAAAACAGGGGTTGTACGGTCAAATGTTTTAGATTGAGTTAAGAGCCGAGCTGCAGCATTTTACTTGGAGAAAGTCGTCAGACATCCAGTATTTAATTCCCACAAGGCACTTGTTTATTGCTGTTGCTTACTTGACACATAATAAACATACTCATTAAGGGCTCAAACTTAGTCATACTCGCCATGATTCCCATTAACAAGGGATATGAGAACGCCGCCATATACTGGTCTGTCACTTCAAAGCACATCATTCTTTATGCATCACAACTTCAAAAATCAAAAGCTCACACGGAAGACCATTATTGATGAGCACCATGACAAATAGCACAACATGAGCACAGACAAAGCCCTGTTATAACGTGTGGCTATAGTTGGCACAGTAACCACTTCACTGTGTGGGCCCATCTCACTTAAGGGAGGTACATCATTGCATATGTAAGAGAG
Source organism: Bathygadus melanobranchus (assembly GCA_900302375.1). Taxonomy (NCBI): domain Eukaryota; kingdom Metazoa; phylum Chordata; class Actinopteri; order Gadiformes; family Macrouridae; genus Bathygadus; species Bathygadus melanobranchus. The sequence continues at coordinate 25,645 of OMKP01023266.1, forward strand.
AAACAGCAGTAACCAATGGTGAGATTAAAGGTTTCACCAGTAATACCCTCAGTGGCTATCTTTGATATGTAATGAGTAGTAGGACCACGGTTCTGGGACATACAGGAGTCCCGGATACTTTTGACGTAAAACCGGGTCGTTCCACAGATAGGTCACCCAGACCGCCACCAGTACCATGGTGACTGAAAAAGTCCCAAACAGAAACAGCCCATTGCTGTCTGGCCTCAAGCCTTCACGCTGTTGCAGTATTACCATGGCGACCATGGCCACAAATGTCAGCAGAAAGAGCTCAAAGATCTGCCCTTCAGTCACCAAGTACCTGTGTTCAAAGAGAAAAACAGTATTAGGGATAGGGGATCACTCTCCACAATATCGTCAGGTTGACTCAAAAATATATTTATTAATTGTAAGACTGAAGTTATTTAGAATGAACATTCTGAGCTTTAAATACATTTGAATGCCTCTTGCATTATATTTCACTGCGAGTAAAAACCACACAAGTGAAAACCTCACCAAAATGTTAATATCGTATCGCTCACCAGAACCACCAGAATTTCTTTGTATTTAATATCAGATTATGTAACAAAAAATGTGAGAAAAATGAAGGGGTCTGAATGCACTGTAGGCCTATATCCCTTATTGGCGTGGACAAAATGTACCCCGGCATGAAACTAAACTCACTAAAGACCCTCTTATCTACTTTCAACCTACAAATCGGATGCAAGTGGAACACACAATCAATTCTGGATTTCGCGTGTTCAATGTTCATATTCCCTCGCATTTGTCCTGACATGACGTTGAATTGCCATGCTGTCCGTACTCCCGGTGCTTTGAGTAGGCTGTGGTACCGGAGGTGATGCTAAACATAGTTGATGTTGTACCAACACTGCTGCAGGGGAGCCTGTGGACTCCCCTGGTACTAAACCTTGAAGAATACCAAATAACAAGCCCATCCCAATTCAGAGGAGGATGATTCAATTAACACCTCCAGCCAGTACTGTTTAGAATCAACAATATCTGGACGGGTGAGGATATATTATTTCTAAATTGAATTTGGACAAAATAATATCAGTGTGGAAAGGATAAAACATGAATCAGACTGACCAATAGTATAGAGCACTGGGTCCGAGTAACAGCCAACCAGACACGGGGATGCCATTTTGTTCTTTGGTTGGCGTGAAGCATCCAATGAAGTAGAGGAAGAGAATAAGAAAGTAGGGAATATACCTAGAGAAGAAATTAGGGAATGATTAGAGACTACGATGTTGAAGAATGACATATGTATGTACAGCTGTATATGTTCCTTTGTAACGCAAGTAACCCTGGACTCAGTTGGACATCTTGTTGCCCCACAAACAGCCTTGTATTTGGCCATTTCTATATAGTTCCTCCTACACAAAGGCTATTACCTTGTTTAAACCCAAAAGATTTCTCCCTTTGAAAGGACCCAGTTCATGACAATGGGCGACAGTAGCTCAGTGGGTAGAGCGGTTGTCTGGCAACCGGAAGGTTGCTGGTTCGATCCCCTGGCTCCGCCTAGCTAATTGTCGAGGTGTCTGAGCAAGACTAACCCTAACTGCTCCTGACCAGCTGGTTGTTACCTTGCATGGTTGACACTGCTGTCGGTGTATGAATGGGTGAATGTGAGGCAAATGTAAAGCGCTTTGGATAAAAGCGCTATATAAATGCAGTCCATTTACCATTTATGACAACGTCGCTATTATCCAAAAATAGCTATTATCCAAAAATAGCCTATTATACGAGTACTAAATAGGACCAACAACGTTAATGGTCCAACTTCCATATTTCAATATTTCGTTGACTTTCTCTTCTTATTAAGATCAATAAGATTGATAAGTGCTAGGGATCCAGGAGGGGATGAGATTCAAGCCCTGTTAGATTAAGTTATGTTAAGAGATGGTGAGGGAGGAGAGGTGGGGTGGGGTAAGAAGGGAAGCTTTGCAGAGTCCAGGTGAACTCATAATGTTGTAGTTTTTGCCGTCCTTTGAGCAGCACAGATTAAAAGACTGCTGGATTTTATTCTCATCACAGGGTAATGAAACAAAGATTAGGCAAAATTATTGTATATATCAAAAATAGCCTATTATCCATGAATGTTGATGACACTGCTGCTGAGACATATGTTATAGCAGGATTCTCCTCATTGTGAAGACACATGTGTGTTACTGGAAAAGAAATCCATGTCATTTCTACAGAACGTATTGTTTCATTTTGCCTGACAGTGGTGTACTTCAACAGACAGTCAGACAGCATCACCTACCACATTAAATGTCCCAGCTGCTCATCATAGTAGTACAGTAGCTCGAATGAGTCAATCTAGAGAGAAATTAAACATGTTGAATCGTCACAGCAGGGACAACCTAGTGTCAATAAATCAGAAAAAAATATAGACAATAACAACAATTATCAGTATCATCAGTTGAAAAAGAAAATAGCTGTTTGAAGTCTATTCCGTAGTCAATTATGTCTAGCTCACTCTCTCTCTGTTGCTCTCTTATCCAATAGTGCCACCTATGGTTGCAACAGAAAGTCACACGTCTTAATCTTTTGGATCATCGCTCAATTTGGCAACAACCAGCGATAAGCCACTGGACAGAACGTGACATCAAGCCGTTTGAAGCGCTTATGGGATATGCACTCAAGTTATGTTACACCCGGGCTCCTAATACACTGGCACCATGTGTGTTTTCAGTCTATAATCGACCACCAATCGTCAAACGCTAATGTACCCGGTTCGCCATAAACTCATGAAGTCATTATTTTATTATTGTATATGTATTACATGTTTCCCTTTCTTCTTCTACATTTCTATACGTCTATTATTTAATTGTTTAGTTTAGTTTTTATTGTTTCCTTGGTTCCGGGTTCCATTAGTGGCCAAATAAAATTAGGATCATGTACTGTGGCTATAGAAATAATTACTGTACTAATTACAATCATTAGAAATCCGACAAACAATCTTAAAATCACATCGATTTGAATGTCGTGAATTTCAAGTATTCGAAATACACCATTTAAAGTAAAAGTATTTCAAAGTAATGCTAGTAGCTAAATAGTTGCCTACCGAGCAGTCAACATTCAACAGTTCCATAGGGGAGGCGGCGTACCAGTGTTGCCGGCTTCAGGTCTTTGATGATTGGGTTCTCCCTGACAGACAAGTGGAGCTGATAGCCACTCAGCAGCAGCCGGTGGTTGATGGAGTCCCCCACCAGGTGGATGCTGGCCCCCATGACGAGCGTGATGATGCAGAGGTAGACGGCCGAACGAGACAGCACCTTGGGGCTGCGCTCAATCAGCTGAATAAAAGTCCTTATGTTACAAAACAGATCCATGTACGTAGGTCTATGTATGCATGTAGGTCTATGTATGTACGTAGGTCTATGTATGCATGTAGGTCTATGTATGTATGTAGGTCTATGTATGTACGTAGGTCTATGTATGCATGTAGGTCTATGTATGTACGTAGGTCTAAGTATGTATGTAGGTCTATGTATGTACGTAGGTCTATGTATGCATGTAGGTCTATGTATGTACGTAGGTCTATGTATGCATGTAGGTCTATGTATGTACGTAGGTCTATGTATGTCGGTAAACACTGCGAATCGGACAATAGCAGAGTAAAAAAGAATAAATAGAAAAAATAAATAATATAATTTATACATGTATATATAATTTGTA
>OMKP01023269.1:0-15797 GCA_900302375.1 Bathygadus melanobranchus
TGAGCTGGCATCCAGAAATGTTGAAGTATTTGCGGCAGTCTTTAAAATCAAACGACACACCCATTGGCAAGAACCACACCAAAACAATGGGCTTTTTGGGGACCACCATGTGGATTCCAGATGGGCACAATCCAAATGTCGATTGAGCATAAAGCAAGATAATTATTGTACAGATGAGTGCAATAGCAAGAATCACCCCAAAACAAATAATTTTTCTTGACAGCTTCCCCCTGCCTAGGGTTTTCCAACCCTCTACACATATATCAAACATTGTTTATCCTATTATCCAATAAGTTGAACACAGCTTTGGACCCATGAATCATGAAAACACCAGTAGAGAGCAGCATTACATTAGAAAACCACTAAGAACGAGATTAACAAGTAACAAGTACAACTTCAAATGAGGGACACACACACACACACACACTTTTCTATAAACTAGGCTTTTTATGAAAACTTAAATAACCTGAATAGCTTACGTAGAGGGTTTTATTGAATTTATTTTATTGATTTCCATGATTGAAATTTCTATAGCTGACTGCAATATTTGTTTTTAAAAGACACGTTTGAGGACAGACACTTTTTGAAGCCAAACCATTTATCCAATGTAAAAGTTTAATCAACATTTACAGATTGCAGAATTTCCGATACATTCATTGTTATTTCCATGACAGATAATGAGAACTGATGAGTCCTTAATCTGTAGATCACAAGGACTAAGCAGCATTTCGTATGGATTGATGGATGTGCTGTAGACTCATCCCCTCCCTTCTGACGCCCAGGCTGCAGCAGTTGAACACTATCACTTTGCTTCTGTGGAGCATCGCCAGAGGATGTGTTCTGTGCCGTATAAAGTGGTATATTTGACAATAAGTACGCCTATAGCCTTTTGATGTTTTTGCATTTGTAGTTTATCACGAAGTGGTCCAGTGGAACGATGTCAAACTCATATTTTAGAAACAAATCTTTTTATGTGGCGGTCGCGTTTGGAGTCGTATGGACAACGATCTCACTTAATGTTTACTTTGAATCGTCGATGGACTCATGCACACCCAGTACCTATGATGTGGAAAAGCCCATCGTGGACAAGCCTCTTGTATTGGTGTGGTTTTCACCTTTTGGTACATATTTTGACTTTAATGACTGCGACAAATATTTTAACATCACAAGCTGCGCCCTAACATATGATAAATCTCTATACAATCAATCAAATGCGGTCATTTTCTTCCATAAGGAAATTAATTGGTATTTGGTGAACATGCCCAAAGAGCCACGTCCACCTTCTCAAAAATGGATTTGGTATCATGCAGAATCCCCGACCAATACTGGTAAAATACCAGGGCTGGAAAACCTGTTCAATCTGACGTTAAACTACCGACAAGACGCCGACATCACAGCCAGAACAGATCTGTTCGTAAAGAAGAACGATTCAGGTGAGGATTTTGTTCTCCCCAAAAAAGAAAGGCTGGTGTGTTGGATTGTCAGTAACACAGCCCAAGGTACGGGGACCGGCACCAGAGAGAGGTACTACCACGAATTAATCCAACACATCAAGGTGGACGTGGTTGGGTCGGCTTTTCATGGAAGATGGCTGTCATATGAGCAGTATTACCCATTTATAGCGAGCTGTAAGTTCTACCTCTCGTTTGAGAACTCCATCCACAGAGACTACATCACAGAGAAGGTGAACGGACCCATGGTGTCTGGATCTGTGCCTGTGGTTATGGGGCCACCGAGAGACAATTATGAACAATTGATGCCAGCTGATTCATTCATTCATGTCAATGACTTTCCTAATCCCAAGGCACTGGCGGAATACCTGCTGGATCTGGACAAGAACGACGAGAAATACTTGTCTTACTTTCTGTGGAGGAGATTTTACAGAGCGTCTCCTCATCTTCTATCGCTTCACAATGAGTTCACCCAGCCGATCTGTTACGCCTGCGACTACATGTCGAGGGACAAAGGTTACAGCGTTGTTCATGATCTTTATGACTGGTACTATGCGGATTAAACGCAGCACAAAGCACAAAAAAAACTTTGAGACTGACTACATGGCTGAGAGAGGCAGACATTACGATCATTTGAGAAAGAGAGAAAAATGTTTTTAAAAAGTAAAATTAAATAATAATAAAAAAGCAAGAAATATAATGAGTTTAATAATTATGCAGGAATATTAACAACATTACATTACTACAAAATAGCTTACTTCAATTTCAAATTACTTGAAATTCAATTCAGTTCTTTCAAGTAATTTGAACGTTACAAGTAGTAAATTACACAATACTACTGAGGACAGTTGCGGTGTATCAGCAGCAGAGGGCAGTGTTGGACAACATTAACAACCTGCAATCAGGTCCGATGCCATGACACTTTCAAATGAAGAATATTTCACCATTAAAGAATGTCATAAAATTACAAAATACCATGAAATATTTTATTTATTTATTTGAATCTAATCAACACAACTTCCTGAACTGAACTGAAAGAAACCTCAACTTGCCTATAAAGAGCACACTTTATTAGGTTCAAATTCTACATATGGTTTCAACGTTATCATATGCACTGGGCCTCACCGAAGAGACGAAAACATATTACGGGCAGACACGTAGACCTATTCTAAAACAATGGCAAATGTAATCTAACATAAATATATATTAATTTATTAACTTAATTAATTCCGGACAAAACGTGTATCCAGAAGATAAAAACTAAAAGATATATCTTTTAGTTTTTAAAAGATATATCTTTTAGTTTTTAAAAGATATATCTTTTTGTTTTTATGCACCACAGCTGTGGAACAAATTTCCAGAACATGTGAGGTCTGCATCAACACTTTATTCTTTTATTATTCCTTTAAATTATGCTTATAGCCGCAGCTTTTAATTAAAAATGTATATCTGCATCTTATATTTTATTGAATTAAAAAAAAATATATTTCCTCTATTTCACATTTGTCCTTTGTTTTCCTTTTTAAAGCACTATGAATGGCCTTGTGTTGGAATGGTGCGATGTAAATAAACTCGCCCTGCCTTAAATGTAAAATGAATAAAATATAAAAAAATATATAATATAATAAAATAAGTAAATATTATTCTATGTTGCATAAGGAGATAATAGTCACAGCACCTGGTCTAACAGTCAATGTTGAGAAGGTTGTGCGTCCTCTGCACAAGACTTACAAGACTTAATGTTATCGAATGTCTCACTGTCCGACGTTGGATCGGTTGTGTATATTTGTTAAGTATAAAAGTGTAAAGTAACGCTTCGTTTGGATGGTTGCTATTAGACACTTTTACATATACGAGAGGAATCTATAGTAGCTCCGTAGTAGATCATATACAGTAGCTCTAGATCTTAGATATAGCAAGTAAGTTAAGTTAAGTATATTTTCTTTGAGGTATGTACATCGGTACATTTTAAATCACACTTCTGCAGACATCCTACCGTCATCATGTTCAGTCACTGAGACAATTAATGCTGCTCTTGCATTTAACGTAATTCCTCTTTAAATGGCCCTTATTACAGGACGCGACACCCAACCTGCAACACCCAGCCTGCATCTCCCTGGAGCTCCCTGACTTCACCCTCCCCGTGGGGGTTTTAGGGTGCTTGGACTATTGCGTTACGTAGCCACATGATGGCAGCCGCAGTACACATGTCAACATAGCTCCTACAATGTGAAGCAAAACAAAGAAACCTAGACTTTATAACAGCTGTCGGCTGTAGCTGGACCACCGGGCTCCTCTCCTTTCATGGGCACGGATTTTACAAAGAGTCGGGCGGGTTTCCTATCATCGCTTTAATGAGTTAGGGTTAGAGCTAGGGCTAGGGTTAGGGCTAGGGCTAACCCTAACCCTAGCCTATATTTCCATTAAAATGTCATCATAAGCTTTCGCCGACTTGATTGACGACTTAACAGCATAACAGGAGACACACAATATATTATTGGGGTTACTTATTAACTAATAGGAATTACCCCATCACCCATGTCCATTTCATGATCAAGTTTGTTCATTAAACAGTTAATAGGGCTACAACTTTTAATGTTCTATTTACTAACGGTTTGTTCCCATGTCATTGTAAAGCCGAGGCTAAATAATGATAAAATTATATACAATTATGTATTATATTAATTTATGATATTAATTTCAGTGCACACACACGCACACACACTGTCACACGTTTTCCCAAAATTGGTGATCGGCATCGGCCTAAAAAAAACCTGATGGGTGCGTCCCTAAAGTCACATTAAGTTAAATAACTAGTTTGCTACTATTAATACTCAAATGTATCTATGGTAACTAGATTAGGGCAATACACTGATATAAAGGCCTACCATTTTCTTCTGTATGAGCTGTGGGATTTCTTTTGATGTAATGAATCGTGATACACATTTTGTTGCCTAAATTAATGCTAACATGTAGATATTATGTCAGATTTATAGACTTATGAATTTAGTAATACTGCCCTTTCCCACTGCCTAGCCTTAACAGAGCACAGTCAAGGGCCACATTATAGTACCATAGGGCCACATTAAGGTACCATAGGGCCACAGGGCATCCACTTTTTCAAGGATCTTTTTGCTTATTCATTCATTTGTACATTACTGTAGATTAACTTTTGTAACAATTGGGTGCTCAGTGCTCACTTGATGAATCCCAACATGGAAGACAGCTGTGATGGAGGTTGTGGAGGTGATGAAATGTGTTTCAGTGAAGCCACGTCACGATGCACACACCACCTGTAAACGCTGACTTCAGCCTGCCTGTTTGCTTCCATGCGACAGCGTGACGTGTGAGACGTCTTTGTTACTGTTCTTTAGTTTTGGATTTTTTTGTACTCCTTCCACCCCTGATAGGGGAAGTATGCTGGGAAATACCAAGTGATGAGACACGGTGACAGAATCCACCGAAGAGAAAGTAGGTGACTAATGAGACGATAAAAGCAATGTCTGAAACATGTTAGACCAGACAATGTGGCAGGATTCTGACACACCGGCAGAATGCTGCCCAGTCAACCGTCCTGCATGCTACTGGCGCTGATCCTGGGCACGGGTCTCCATCAGGTCCTCTGCTGTGACTCGGAAGGGTCAGTCTGCGGAGCTCGGAAGGAGGGGGACATCATGCTGGGGATTCTGATGCCTGCTCATAACAAAGTGCACGTGGACAAGTGGCTGCGACCTTTGACCTGCCATGGGTGAGTCAGACAGCAGTCCCTTACATGCTTACTCATGCATGTCTAGTACTAATCCATTTTAGTCCCATTTTACAGTCTCAAAGGGCTTAAAGACCTACAATATATGACACACTCTAAGGCCTTAAAGGGCAAGGAAAAAATGTAATTATCAAGGAAGAAAGGAACATAAAAAGAGGATCCTTCATTCCGGGATGGTTAGTATGTGCAATGGGTTCCATAATGATGACAAACGGATTGTTCTGTGTTTATCTTCCAGATTCGACCTCTTCATGTTCATAAAATCCCTGGCGTTGTTTCACACCATAGAGGAAGTGAACGCAGAGGGGTTCCTGCCTGGGCTGTCTCTGGGATACTACATGTGCGACACGTGTTCGAATCCCACGAAAGCGCTCCAAAATGTGGAGCACATGCTGGCAGTGAATGGCTCCCTGGATGTGAGCTGTGACTACAAGACCTTCCTGCCCCAAATCAAGGCTTTCTTCGGCGGGATCCACTCAGAGGTCTCCATCGCTGTGGCAAAACTGTTGACCGTTCATATGGTGCCCCAGGTATGTTGAGTCATGCAATGTATAGTGCAGTGGTTCTCAAAAACTTTCAAACTCAAATTCTTGTGTGCTCAAAGTTTTCTGGATGGAGCGGTGGTTGGGTCCCATGAACACTGAAATTGATCCTGAGATTAACATTTTAAGAACCCCTGCTCTAGTGCTGATAGGGCCATCAGCCAGTGTCCACATAGCTCCTTTTTCTGAGCACCAGCATTCAGAATGCGGCAGTATGGCCTCAATACTGGCCTCACCACAATTACTAAATAGTAAATCCAATACCCCACTGTTGTTGAGAAAGTCAAATAAAGTTTATTTGCAATATTGCATTATTTCACCTTTTACTCTTCCCTTTATCAAGTCAAAACTGCATTTTGAAAGCCAGTAGCTTTGTGATAAACACACAGATTTCTTCTATTAACCTACTGAATTGCTCACACATTTTTGATTGATGTGAATTTGATATGATAATTTGATAATCTTTAATATTTCATTAATATTGTGTTTCTTTGACAACTTTTAGGTGAGCTGTGCTTCATCTTCGCCTGCCCTCAGTGACAAACTTCGATACCCGACCTTTCTGCGTACGGTTCCGAGTGACGTGCACCAGACTAAAGCCATGGCCCAGCTGATGGCCCACTACCAATGGAACTGGGTGGGTGTGGTGTACGAAGATGATGACTACGGCACCGCTGCCTTCCAGAGCTTCTTCCGCAAAGCCACAGAGATGGACGTGTGCTTAGCCTACCAGGAGCTGGTGCCCCACAATCCCAAACCTATCATGGAGCGCATCAAGCAGGTGGCGCAGCGCATTCTCTCCACCCCCGATGCCCAGGTGGTGGTCCTCATTCTCAAGTCAAACGCTGTGGAGGCGCTCTTCAATGAGATGATCAGAAGCAACGCCTCCAGGACCTGGATAGCCAGCGACTCCTGGAGCAGCGATCAGCTGCTAGTCAAGCTGGAGGGCATTGAGAAGGTGGGCACCATCTTCGGCTTGAAATTTGTGTCCCAGGTGAGTGAATCCTTTGACTCCTGGCTAAAGGAGCTGAGGCCCCCCAGCTCTGGTGGTTACAACCACTTCATCCAGGAATACAAGAACTTGAGGTTCAACTGCACCCCCGAGTGCTTTTTGGACCACCCTCCATCATATTGTTCCAAAGAAGACCTGAAACTGAAATCGCCTAATGCCTGCGATTACGAGGATCCCCAGGAGGCCAATGATGACTTCCTGGTTACGGCCCTGGATACGAGTGATGTGTACAGTGCGCGGGTGGCGGTGTGGGCGGTGGCCCACTCCATCAAAAGACTGCTCGGCTGCAACGGCACCTTGTGTTCTGGAGAGATCGATCTGAAACCATGGATGGTGAGATTCACATACAAAAACATCACATAGGTTTTTTTAATCCGGAGGTTTACCTTTTAGCTTGTATTTGTTCATTCATTCAAGGTTAGACACAACAATAAACAGGTGGCGATCTCATACTTAACACAAACATGACAAATTCAATTTTCCATAATGTTAACACTGATAATAAACATCCTTGAGGGTTCAGATGTTTACATATCACTCATTGCTCTATTTAAACTCCCCTTTTCTTCTTTCCCGGACAGCTTCTCGAACAACTGAAGAATATCAGTTTTGAGCTCAACAACATCAAGTATTTTTTTGACAAATCAGGGGATTTTGTGAATGGTTATGATGTGATGACGTGGGTAACGGATGGAGCCAAAACAATGTTTCGTAAAATAGGAAGATACTACGCAATGAATGGGAGCATTGACCTTGATGAGAGCAAAATCGTCTGGCATTCAGTGGTAAGAAATGTCTACGTATGATGGAATGACATTTTTAGGTACCCATCTAAATTTTAGACAACTAAAATCTTTTTTAATGACAAATTTTGAAGAAACAAGACAAGAAAGTGAAGAGAATGTAAAATAAGAGGAACAGAAAATTGAAAATACGTTCTTTATATTTAAAAAGTTAACAGCTTTTCTGTTGGGTTTTTGACGTAAATGTTGTCCGTCTCTGTGTTAGATCCCGGTTACATCCCGGTGTTCGCCCAGCTGCCTGCCGGGTACCATCAAGAACATCTTAGACGTGTCCTGCTGTTACAACTGCATCCCCTGCCAGGAGGGTCACTTCGCCAATTCCTCAGGTAGGCAACGCCCACCTCATCGTTTTCTCGTCTGTCAAACCCAGACTGATAGGAAGTCAAACATTATTTGGAAATTGTAACCTTAAGTAATCTGCCACTACCAAAAATGAAAAATATAAAATAATACAGTTGTGATAATACCACTTCATATCTGCAAAAATATAGAAAAGTGATTCATGGTCCACAAAAGTTTACTTGACTTGGATATTGACAGAAGATTTAGATTAGTTTGATTTACTTTTTATTATACGTTTATTTGATCCTCGGAACAACAACAACAAATAAAAACAGTTAATTGTCAGTTAAGAGTCCAGCCGCCTGTTGCATGTAGGTTCAAACATAGGCTACTTTGAACTTAAAATAAGAGCTACGCAATGTCTTAATATATTCGGGTCGCACCAACTGATTTAGTTAGGACTAACTAGTGAGGACTAACTAGTGGTAGTGCATACCAACACTAACTACCATCTATGTACAATAAGGATGATGTGGCACCCCGTCGAGGGGATATTGACCAAACCGATCAACTTCACTAACCATGTACATTTCTTCTGACCTTATTTATTAATTACTCACGTTATTCACTGAGTGACCATATTTATTCATAGGATCAACACTCCATCGGTTTATGATCCACATCATTCAATGCTCTCCTTCTCTATTTATGCCACTACATATGTATGCGTATAATTAACATTTTACTGGTATCCCTCAGGAAAACATCACTAAAAGCCTAGTTAAGATGTATCTTAAGTAACAATGGTGCAACTGAACAAAGATGCAATTTTAGTTTCAAACATACATTTCGGAGGTTAATTTCACCATACAAGACTCATAATCAAAATAATCATAACAAACCTTATTTGTAAATGCTCCGTCTTTCTGTAGACCTCTCCGTCTGCGACAGGTGTCCTGAAGGTACCTGGTCTCTCAGAGGTAAGACGTACTGCACTGCCCGGACGGAGGTGTTCCTCCAGTGGCACGACCCGTACCCCATTGCCCTGTTGGCTGCCGCCGTGGCCGGGCTACTACTGCTGGTGGGGGTCTTTGTGGTCTTCATGGTGCACCGGGACACCCTGCCCATGAGACGCGCCGAGGTGAGGCTGTCATGCGTGATGATGGCGGGCCTGGCCATCAGCTTCCTTAGTGTCATATGCTTCGTGGGCAAGCCCAACACGGACCTGTGTCGTGCACGCCAGGTGGTGTACGCCATGGGCTTCACACTGTGCGTGGCATGCATCCTGGTCAAGGCCTTCCGCACCTTTCTGGTCTTCCTGCCGTTCGGACAGCTGACCCACCGGCGGCTCCACAAGCTCTACAACCCGCCCGCCTTCGTGTTCATGGTGACAGCGTTGCAGGGTGTGATCTGTGTCCTGTGGTTGGTCTTCGACTCCCCCGGCGTGCATGAGCCCACCCCGTCCTCCCAGAGCATGGAACAGCTGATCCAGTGTCACCAGGGCCGCGACATCGGCTTCGGCGTCATGCTGGGCTACATCGCACTGCTGGCACTCGTCGGCTTCCTGTTGGCCTTCAAGAGCCGCAAGGTCCCACAGGAGTTCAGTGAGACGGGCTACATCATCTTCAGCATGCTCGTGTACCTGTTTGTGTGGGTATGCTTCCTCTCAGTGTACATACTGAAGAAAGAGCCCAGCTCCATCATCCAGGCCTCCGCCATCCTGGTGTCCAGCTACGGCATTGTCTTTTGCCACTTCCTGCCCAAGTGCTATGAGGCACTGTGGCGGGTCAATGGAGACACGGTGGAGAAGATCCTGAGGAAGTGGAGGATCATCTCCGGGGGCGCCTCCTTCAGGGGAGCTGGAGCTGGGAGCGCTGGGGTGGACTTGGAGAACGGAGGTGACCGCCAGCCTCATGCGGCGGTCAGAGCCGGGACGGTCGGAGCCGGGACGGTCGGAACCGGGACAGTCGGCCCGTACCGACCCTCCGGCTCCAAGGAGTTTAAAACAGACAGAATGTTAGTCACTGACAATGACGGCGTCCCTGTCGGAAGTCCACTGACGTTAATCCCACAAAGAAAACTGAGGAGTGTGAGTCTGTGAGACGGGAATATCGGTAACATCTTTGTGTGCAAGGATTAATTGTAGGAACATTACTCAACTATCTTTAATAGCTATTTCTCCCTTTGGATAGCTAAAATGTAGCATGTATTATTATTTAGCTTTACGTTTTAACCAGGTTATGTTGCACTTATTTGTTGTCTCTAATTTAATTGTGTATTAAAACAGAATTCTATTGTATTGTACCTATATTGTATGCAACAGGAGATAATACAAGTATAATATTCCAGACACCCGTAGAGGAGCGCTGCCATCTGAGAACCAAGGTGCATTGTGGGTAAAAGTGGCCCTTCCTTGTTTCTTATTGAAGTCTCAGTTAAAGTTGCTTTTTGGTTTTCTGTTGCTTATTTTCTTGTTTTAAATGGACTGTTTTTTATTTTGTTTCTATTTTCATTCTAAATTCTAAATAACGAATATAATATATGATTTGCTAATAATAACTACATTGCTTTCTTGACTCCTATGTTGTCTATCACATGACATGTATCTGAAGGTCCCTGTAAATTGCTTTGGATAAAAACGTCTGATAATTTATTGAAAAAAAGAAGCCAAAAGACATTCTAGAATGACTAAGACACGCCCACCTCATGCGACACGCCCACCTCATGCGACACGCCCACCTCATGCGACACGCCCACCTCATGCGTCACGTCCGGACCTTAGAAAGGGAAAACATTAACATTAACATAAAAACATTAAAAAGGTTCGATTTCAATCTGAATTTCCATGAAATGTTCCTGGCAGGATTTATCTAATTAATATGTAATTTTCCGCATTTGCTGACTGGCGTTAATCTTGTACCCATTACATTTGCTAAACAAATTACATATTTATGTAAGTAGTAAATTCTATTTTTTAAATATTTGTAGGCCTGGACCTAGCGTTGCGATAACAACAACCCTGATGTCAAATCATTGCCAACGCTGAGGTTGAAGGCGTATCGTGTCATTCAACGCTCTCATGAAAGCGTTGGAATGTCTTGTGGGAAGTCCTCTGGAAGAACGTACTGCTACAACACCATGTACAACAAACAAAACCGTGTAACAAAACCAGTCCTGTCACACGGACGTGATGGCACGTCGTGATATATTGTTCTTCCTCTTAACTCACTGCTAATCTACTATTTTCCCAGAACTTGTACACCAATAGAGCAGCTCACTTGGCTACCCGACAGCTCAGCTTATAAACAAACACACGTAGATTATCTTAACTGCTATCTCACTGATGGGAGAGCAGGGGGTGTTGGACACATTTGTACATAGTAGGATGCAAGAAATAACAAAAAAATTATAATAATATACAAGAAGCCACGATAGTTTCCACTAATGTACACATATCGGATGTCAGTTTTAATCTGTATTTTATACAGTCCACGTGTCCTGTTGTAAAGCTAGGAGGATACACTTCTAAACAGCGATATTAATGTTATATCCATTGGGGACATTTTTAAACGTGACATATATGTAATTGTTTTAGTGATAGCTCTATAGCCAGCCTAAGTCACAAACCTTCCGCTGTCCCCTATCCCATTTGAATTGTGCAGGTGACACCTGCTCTGGCTCTATCATTTTATCATCTCGCCAATAAACTGGTTTGTTACAACAGCTGTGTCCTGTGAGTCGGAGGAGGCAAGGGTACTCTGCTTTAGCAACCTAGAACAAGATGCCCTAACCCCTCTAACTCTGTTCCTTAATGACCTGTATCTGAATTAATTTGAAGTTGCTTTCGATAAAAGCAACTTGCTGACTAAATAGCAGTAGTCGTCTCAATACAAATAACATGTATTTGACTTGACATTGTTGGATATATTCACATCCCAGGAAGTAACTCTTACTTAAGAAGTGTATATTGCTTCTGTCATAAGTCAACTTGTTGCCTGGAAACCAAATTTAACCGAGTGAAGGAAGCTAAAAGAGCCACCTGGTAAACAAGCTCTGAATACGCTAATTAGCTTAAAGTCTTATGCGTGTGTGTGTACGGCCGCATGTGCAAGTGTGTTTGTTTGCTTATGTGTGTGTGTGTGTGTGTGTGCGTGGCATGCACTGATGGACTTAGCGCGAGCATCTGTGTGTGTGTGTGTGTGTGTGTGTGTGCGTGGCATGCACTGATGGACTTAGCGCGAGCATCTGTGTGTGTGCCTTCTATCCGTCTTATCCCATGAGCTCCCCCCTGCCGAGGGTTCTGTGTCAGCACAGATAGAACACCGGACAGTTTCGAGAAACCTCCCTGGCTCCTAGGGGTCCACAAATGTAGCACAACGGGTCATAAACACACACTCGGTATCCAAGGAGACCGGGCGGCGAGTGAATATCGATTGTGGAATATTGTGTTAGGTCTGGAGCTCGACCGATCTAACCCTAGCTAGTTGAGTTAACTACAAAGGTGCCAGGTAATCACCAATACCCAAGTTCGGGTGTTCAGTAAATTTCAGTTTGTCAAGGTTTCCTTTTCGGAGTCACTTGGAAGTGACAATGGGCTCCTCTCCCTCCAAGGGAAAGCAATTACCGGAACCCGAGGACAAACCTGCTCTTCAGTCTGGAGAAGTGGGAGAAGATCTGAAGCAAGTGGAGCAGAAGACATGCTTACAGACGGACGCGCAGGTTGAAGAGGTTGTACTACCCACCACGCAAGACCTTGTGTTACTCTCCACACAAGAGACTTCCAAAGAACCTGAACCGCCGTCTCCGCCTGACATGGGGTTCATCCGAACCACGGAGAGTGTTGCAGAAACGGACAAGCCGCCGCCGGAGGCCAGTAAGGAGATTCTAACTGATTTCGCACCGGTAAAGATGGAGAAGAAAAGAAAGCCAAAAGGCGCAGAGAAGAGACGACGCGCAGAAAAGCAGAGGAAGGCCTCCATTGAGACGAAGGTGGACCTGCCATCGCACATGGTGCGAGCCCACCAGGCGGCCTACACCTATCTTAACCCCAACATCTCCAAATACGACACTCTGCTGGGCCTGTTGGACCAGGCTGCCCAGACACACCTAACGCTCCAGCCCATGATGAATGTTCTGGTGCTGTGTTTTGAGGAGATCAACCAGGCCCTGGAGGAGATGGCCGAGGAAGGCGAGCTGATGATGAGGGAGCACGGCGACTACATGGCCTGGCCCGCGACCGGCAAGATTACCGGCCCTTACGTCACACTCGCCAAACCTGACGCCGAGGCCACCCAACCACCCGACCTGCCTCCAGATCTCCTGCAGCAGCTGCTGCAGCATTCCATTGAGAAGATGAGGCTGGTGGGCAGCTCCTTCCAGGCCATGGGGAACGCCACCCTGGAGGAGAAGGCAGAATATTTTGCCTCCCTCTCCAGGCTGCTGTCAGACAAGCTGCGTGCCAAGCTGGCGGCGGAAGGACGGTTGACACAGGTGTTGTTGCACGTGGAGCAGGCGACCACAAGGAACTCCCACACTGACGACATCACCCTGCACAGTGAGGACAGCGGCATCGGTGGAGAGAACGAGTCCCTGGCGGGATCCGAGAGGCACCGCCACCACCACCGGGGAAGCACCGGGTCGGGGAGCTGTGGGTCTGGGGGAAATGTCAGAGCCTTGCTCGACAGTCCCCCCAATCCTTTCCAAAACCACGGAGGCCTTAACGAAGGTGGGGAGGAGGAGGAAGAGGAGGAGGAGGAAGATGATGAAGAGATTGAAGAAGAAGAGGAGGAGGAGAATGAAGAGGAGGAATGTGACAGGCCAGGGAGGAAGAGGTCCAACTCTTCACCCCCGGATCCGAGCCGACCGTTGGCCAACGTGGTGTCTGAACACCTCCAGCACATGCGACCCCTGACCGCTGTCACTTCCACCCAACCACAATGCTTTCGATCCACCAGCGGCTCTGATCCAATCACGGAGCTGCAACAAAGCCAAAGAGACTTGGACCAGCGAATGAGGAACAGGAGAAGAAGCAGAGGAGAAGGTGGATCAACCGGGCCTTACTGTAACACGTATAGGGGACTGAGACGGCATTCTCTAAGTGGCTCCGGGGCCGATAGGGGTGCTCCTGCAAAAGGGCCCTTGGGGGATTGTCAGCCCCCTGGTGGTCTATCAGAGGTAGGGTTCGCTCCCCGTCCCCCAGGACGCAACTCTGTGAGGCGGCTAATCAACACGTTCAGCCAAGGGGTGGATGGGCGGCCAGGTCAGCGGCTGGCCAACATCCCGCCTCTCATCCAGAGGCCCAGGAGGAGCGGTGGCGTCATTCTGCCCCACATAGGAACTGCAAAGATCACCAACGGCAACAACAACAACAACAGCTGGCCAGACAGCAGGGATGACCTGGACGTGGACAGCCTACCACCTCCCCCGCCAGAGGTTCTGATGGACGACTCATTCCAGAGCACCGAGGAGAACCGGAGGGACACGGGGCGACGCATCATGTACCCGAGGAGCAGACTGTCCCAGCGGCTGAGGGAATCCGTGCAGAATGTCTCTGTACTTCCAAACCGGGTCAGCGTGAGTCAGAGTTTGGCCACGTCCTCCAGCACCATCGAACCAGATCCAGAGCTGGACGACAACGTGGATCAGGAGAAAGAAAAGGCCACCACACTGTACCAGCAGGCCCGGAAGATCATCCACCTGCGCAACGCAGCCGGTTCCCCCGCCAGGAGACGCCACCAGCTCCATCAACTAGACGCAGGGCCTCTGCATCACCTCCATGGAGCCGAATTCAATGAGGCCGAGCTGGTCCAGTGCACCCCGCCCATAACAGCACCGCCAGTCTCCAGGGTGCGCTTACCTCCGTCGTGTCCCTCTGTGCACCACCGGTTCCCAAACTCCCCCAGGACGGTGGTGTCATCCCGGCCTAGCTCCCCCAGGACGGTGGTGACGTCCCGGCCTAGCTCCCCCAGGACGGTGGCATTGGCCAGGGACAACGAAGAGATTGTACCCATGGTGGCCTTCAGCACCGCCCGCTCTGTCTTCTGTCAGATAGAGAACCAGACCGGCCAGGCCTGGACCTCCTCCTCCCTGCCCAGAGCCTGGGGAGACCCCCACCGGGGCAGGCAGGCCACACAGGGGGCAGTTGGAACCTCCTCTAGACGCACCCAATCAGAACAGAGACCCGGTGTCAATAACCAATCAGAGATGCCCGGAGACTTCAGGAGGAAGTCAATCCAGGCCAGGAACGCTGAACGTTTGGTTTCGTGTGAAGCTGGAAGGTATGTGAAAAGAATGAACAAACCTAATCATAACCAAATCAAAACAGAAAGAACTAACAGTGAATCACTGTTAAGACACCAGCCATACAGAGGTACAAAGGTGGAGCACTTACACAAAAACATTAACTTTGACATGACATTATGTTCTTATATAGAATTTGAATGTTAATGTCAGAGATTTGGGAAGTGACATTTAAAATGTACATTGTCTTCTTATTTTATTCATATTTCTTACTCATGTTATTGTTCCACATCTACCTAAAATATTCAAAGAACTACAGAAAATATACATAACTACATAACAGTTTGATGGTGTATTCTAAATAGTTTAGCTGCAGAAATAAACATGCCTCCTTGGCTTGCTTTGTCTTACTGTCCATCTGTATTTATTCTGGATCATAGTCCAGAATGTGGCTGATGGCTTCTAATACTGTCAGTGACCATCTGTGAAGCATGTGATTATCTTATCCTCTTAAAATAAACAAGTGAAGTGGATAGGATAGAAAGAATAACTAAACAAACATCATACACATCTAAAACATAAGAAAATAAACTATATGAGAGCAATACATTGGTAAATTGCTGTACAATCATTGGACAAATCAGACACTGGATGCACAATAACGTCCACCAGACGTTTGATGTCTTTTGTTCGAGAACTTCT
>OMKP01023275.1:0-14592 GCA_900302375.1 Bathygadus melanobranchus
TGGCAATCAGGCAAAATTCTTCTTGAGGAAGTTGATGAGTCCGTTGGTGGAGGCGTCGTGGGAGGTCACCTCCTCCTTATTCCCGAGCTCCGGCTCGATCTTCTTGGCCAGCTGTTTGCCCAGCTCCACTCTGACGGAGGAGAGGAGAGAGACAGACAGACAGAGAGAGAGAGAGAGAGACAGCGACAGAGACGGAGACCGAGACAGAGACCCCTCAGGAATTAGGCGGGTCAGCGAGGTCATGTGATGGAACAAGTTAAAGAGAAGTGGAATGTCCAGAATGTAACGTTATATTTTGTGTGCCAATTACAGCCACTGCATCAACATCCACTACAATGCTACAGTGGGGATCGTAAGAATAACTACAGGCGAAAACAACCTCACAATCAGAAACATGCTCAATAAAAAAACATGTGTTCAATCAGATGCCCAATAGTTAATTTCAGTATAATGTAATTTAAGTAAGATTATGATATATTTTCTCTGTATGGTTGACTACAGCCTATATTTAACAGCATACTGTTAAATATAGGCTGCGGTGGCGAGTAATAAAAGATATATTGTGTAAGGGGAAAAAAATTATTTGTTTATGATTCAGTTTGCGTTTGTTTTAACGCAAGGCAACATGGAGAGCAGTGTGCTGCATACGTATATACAAATACACAAGAGGATGCTGATGAGGCCTGCATGACGTCACTCCAGCGTCACTCACCCCCACTGGTCAAAGCTGTTGATTTCCCACATGACACCCTGGACAAAGATCTTGTGTTCGTACATCGCTGTGAAAACAACGTCGTTAGAGCAAACGTCAATTAAAATAGTTACGCTTTCTTACTCTATCTGGAAAGTACAACTCAAGTGCATTCATTAGTAATAGTTTTGTACTCTGTAACGACTTTACTGTAAGTAGCCTACTGTATGTTTAATTGGGTCTCAGGGGTTATGTTGTATTTATTAATCACTGCATTTCACTCTAAATTTAGCCTTCCCAGCTTGCATTGGACGATGTGTTGGACGATACAATTCAGTATCTCAGGAGGTAGAGCGGTTGTCTAGCAACCGGAAGGATACAAGCTAAGTGCCGAGGTGTCCCTGAGCAAGACAACCAACCCTAACTGCTCCTGACCAGAATTAATTGGTGAATGTGAGGCAATGTAAAGCGCTTTGGATAAAAGCGCGATATAAATACAATCCATCCATCATCCGTAGCAGTCAGCTGAGCCGACCAAAATATTGCTCTCACCAATAAGAGCCCCCAGTGTGTAAGGTGACAGTTTCTTGAAGATGATGGAGGTGGTCGGTTTGTTTCCTTGGAACACCTACATTGGATAGAGAGAAACACCGCACAATATCGTCAGCTTAGTGGAAATTAAACAGCCAATGTAATTACTGGATGCAGTTTGGATACCTAAAATGGCCACTAGGGGGCAGCGATTCATCGTTATCAGCGCTCTCCCTTTGGTTAACGCCGCAAATCTCAGCGAGAGTTTACCGAACATTGCTTTGGGATATTGATATCTCAATATAATTTACCCAACATCACAATAATTTCAGAACAGAAAGACGTGAACTGCACAATAAATGTTTAGTTTTTTTACTACATCATAATTTACTCTCAAGATGTCATGTTCATGTTCATTGACTGAAAAGGTTCAGTGCGGATTCCTCTGCTTTAAGGTGAGTGTGAGACTACTGGAACTGACTTTATGAGGCAGGATTTTGTCCAACGCCTCTCCACTCAGTCCGCTGGCCTCCAGCTCTCTCTTGGCCTCCTCGGTGGTCTTCCCTCTCATCAGAGCTTCTGTCTGCGCCAAGAAGTTGGCTATCAGGATCTGTAGTAGCAGCACAGGGCATATACTTATATCTCTGACACTATCATTATAGTATTGTACAGCATATATGCCTACTGTAGAATATATTATATTGTAGATTATGCTTGGGGTGGTCTATGATGTAATGTACAGTAATAGTTACAGTTATTAGGTATATATATATTGTACCTTGTGATGCAGACTGTCTCTGATAGGGTGCTGGGACTGAGCTGGGATTAGAAAATCAGCTGGGACCATGCGAGTCCCTGTTGAAAACAAAAAGACAGATGAACAGTACAGACAGCTGGCCGAGAACAAGGCCGTCCACAACGTGCCAGTTGAAAGCTAGCATAGCATTAAATAATAATAACAATAAATACATCCGTAATGTTTACTTGTCCGTCCATAAGTAACGCACCGATACCAATATGAGTATGAAAAAGTATTAGAGATTCTTTCTGATACTTGATACTGAACATAGTACTAGAATTCATTTGAAACTTGATGTTTTCCCACATGGATTTATCTGAGACGCCTGTAAGATGAAACAAATAAAGATCAATACTCTTAATATATTCTGACCTTGAACCTCTTGTACTGACTGGTACATAGTATTGACTGATACTTTGTAGTTTAGATCTCATAACACGCATAGTGGCAGAATTAGGGTTAGGACTGTCCTCCCTATACAGGGTTGGTCCCTGTCTGTCTGTCTGTCTGTCCACCTGTCTCTATACCAGGGGTGCAAATTTAGTGTGACAGGTGAGCATTGGTCATCAGTGACTTTTTATTAATAATTCAGTATTTTTTGTAAGACTGCAGACCCTGTGTTTCCTGCTCTCTCTCTCTCTCTCTCTCTCTCTCTCTCTCTCTCTCTCTCTCTCCACCCACAGCACCTTGGTGGATGAGCTGGTAGAAGGCGTGCTGTCCGTTGGTTCCTGGCTCTCCCCAGACGATGGGTCCAGTGTGGTAGTTGACCCGGGAGCCCTGGTTGGTGATGTATTTCCCATTGGACTCCATGTCCCCCTGCATCCACAACACAATGCTCATTGACCCACAGTGTGTTAGCTGAGTAAGTGAGGAGGCTGTAAAGCTCAGAGGTCAGCTTGCTGAATACTTTGATTGAGGGAAAGGGAGTTCTGGGGTGCCACAATAAGAGCACATGGCAGAAGGATTTCAGGTTGAAGGGTACACAAACGGGGGTTATTGTAGAGCAATGTAAAGGTAATACGAATCACATGATGGACACACACATGGACACAGAACTGAGTGAACACGATTTCCCAACATGCATCTCTGCCTGCACTCCCATCAGCAAGGGGCCAACTCACCAGAGATCTAAACAACATGATACACACAGAACCTGACTACAGCCATCAAGGTTCGTTTAATCTGTTTTACCCAGTAGGTGTGTTCATGTAGATCCGTAGATCCGTACTGTATACAAGCATTATGTAATGCATATATACAGTAAAAAACTAAAACAAACAAACATACATTATTCATGTTTGTCTTATTTGTCACTTGATATGTGATGACAAGCTCTAAGCTGTAAACAAGTAGGTCAGTAGCTTTCCTCTGTCTGTCTGTCTGTCTGTCTATCTGTCATCTAAACAGAGAAAAAAGCTCTAGCTCTACAATGAGCCAACACGTCGTCTGACCGGTTAAAACATGGCTGTCAGAGCTCTCATACACACACAAAAGATGTCCTATTAACGGCTACGGTAGGTATATACGGTTCCTTTTCTCGTTTTTATATCCTAGACAGCTGGTATTGTTCGACGGTGGCAGGTCATAAAAGACCTGGAACAAAGAACGGCCAGTCAAGGACGCCCCCCTGTGGTGGGGGACCCACCTGCTGGAAGTAGGCAGTGAAGCGGTGCATGTACTGGTCATACGGCAGTATGGCTTGGGTCTCGGCGTGGAAGAAGTTGATGTACCAGATGCCCAGCAGCGCTAGCAGGACAGGGGCGTTGCTCTCCAGGGGAGTGGTGCGGAAGTGGTTGTCCTGGGGAGGGATACACAGTCTGCATCGTCACATCTCGTCACAGGGCTTACACCGACATGGGGAGACATTGTGATGTTTGGAGCCCAGGGAAGCTCCCAGTGTTAAATAGTGATCTTATACTTAGGGCTAGTATAAGCCCTAAATCTCTTAAAACTACTTAGTAGTACTAACCATCCAGTGGGCACCGGAGAGAAGCTTTTCAAAGTTGTCGAAGCCTGTTGAAACAAGGGGAATGGATCGTGATGCTTTTATTGGTTGGATCATTTATTGACTAAATTGTTTGTTGGTTGATTGGTTCATTGATTTAGTTGATCAACTGAGATGATTTCATGACATAAACAAGCTTCACTTGTTAAGTACATACCAATGTGCAGAGCGATGGACATTCCAATTGCAGACCACAGAGAGAATCTGCCTCCCACCCACTAGAAACAGAAAGTCACTGTTCAAGAAGTAGGCCCACGCAAACGAAGACAACGGAGAACTTTATTCTCATATAATTGATATAGTTTGTCTGTTTTCTTTGTCTCGCTTTGGCATAAACATACTGACAACTCAACACAACATATAGGGACACAAATAACCCGCTGCCTGGAGCATGTACTGCCCATTAAGGTGTTAACGTACACAACGTGCTCCAACAGCAGTTTTCTTTCTAACAGCATAAAGGCCACAGAGAGATGCTCTCACTGGGAAATACCGACAATGTGGCTATAAGTGGCCGCCTGACCTTTCAACGCAGCTCCGGTCTTACAGTGACCTCTACAGGAGAAAAGGTTGTTGCCAATAATAACAGACACGTCGGGGTTTGCGCGTTGCACAGATGGGATTCTGGTTACAGAGCAGCTGTGGGCCAGCGCGTGCAGCCCACCGGCTACCTCGCGGGTCAAACGTCTAGTCTATTAATAGACGGCTGCCCGAGGACCGGACTGGGACCGCGAGGGACGGAGAGAGAGGGAGAGAGGGAGGGAGAGAGAGAGTGCCTGCATGCATGCATACATGGTACTCACATCCCAGAACTCAAACATGTTCTCTGTGTCGATGCCGAAGTCCTTGACTTTGGGCTGGCATGGGCATGTGGAGGGAGAGGTAAGATGTGAAAGAGAGAGAGATAGAGAGGGGGGAGCGATAAAAGGTGAAAGAGAGACATATAACAGGGGAGTAATAAAGGGAAGGAGAGAGAGAGAGATTAAAGAATAACGACATCAACTTTGGACCAATCATCACTTAGTATACTAAGTAATAGGACAGTGTGACACAATAGCACTTACACCATTGGTGGAAAGTGCTACAAAGTGCTTCGCCACAGCAGATTTCTGAGGGAGAGAGAGAGAGAGAGCGAGAGAGAGAGATGTTTACTACATGGCCAGTGTGTGGTACAGTAGAGTGGTAGTACAGTACGGTTATATTCCCATCCTATATCCTTACATCTTTTGCATGCTCAAGGAACCATTCCTTGGCAGACTCGGCGTTGGTGATGGTCTCTTGGGTTGTGAAGGTCTGCACAATAGAGAGCAAGTGTGACAGATGTACAAGCATGCTAGAAAACAATTGGCAAGTTGGCCCGTCCTTTTCTCAGTGGAGGACATTATCGTACACATAACAAGTCAGTGTTCAGTGTGAGAACAGAATAGACTGTAATGGTACCACTTATCATTATGTCATGCTTGCACCCCATTATTATGGGCTGCTGTGGGAGGTCTAATCAGCGCTATCCATGGCTGAAAGCCTGGGACATCTGAGTGTTGCACAGACACAAGCGTCAGCATTAGCAGCACTCAACATTAGCTTGCATGCCTCTAGGCACCACACAGATTCTAATCTGTCAGCATCAAGACAGACGGGGGTGGGGGGGCTGTAATGTATAAAATGGTGATGCGGGCGAACTCAGGACCTTAGACGCAATGATGAACAGGGTGGTCTCTGCGCTGAGTTGGGCCAGGGTCTTGGAGATGTGAGTTCCGTCGATGTTGGACACGAACCAGACGCGGGGGCCGCCTTTTGAGTAAGGCTTCAGGGCCTCCGTCACCATCAGGGGACCCTTGAAGTCAAGTCATGGTGCAAATATAGAGCGGTGATAAACCAACACAGAAAGGTGCTTGTGTACGTGTGTGTTTGTATACCATAGACTGTATAAAATATACAAATGTGTATTTTATACAGTCTATGGTATACACACACACACCTACACAGGTGTGTTAGCTTAAATAATATGGACACGCGTGACCAGAATGAGGCATTAACAGAGGTGACATTAATTGACGAGGAAACACTGCAACCATGAGAGAAGCGCATGGGATAGGGCAGGGTCATGATAATACTAAATACAAACACATATTGGGTCTTTAAATTCCAGGAATATTGGCTTAATCCATCACTGAAGCAGAACATGCACTCATTGTGCACTCCTCACCAGGTCAGACCCACCGATGCCGACGTTGACCACGTCTGTGATGGCCTTCCCAGTGTAACCCAACCACCTGCCACTGCGCACCGTCTGCACTCCAGGACAGCAAATCAAGCGCACACAAGTATCATAAACACGAACGGTTCACATCCATATGAACGTTGACCATTACAGAGGGATCACATGGCTTTAAATATAAATCATAAATCCAAATGTAGGATTCATTTCATGATGTGAAGTGAAAAGGGAGCGAAGGTTAACTTCCACTCACGTGGCAGAAGGCCTTCATCTTCTCCAGGACCTTGTTGACGTCTGGCATCACGTCCTTGCCCTCCACCGTGATGGGGGTGTTGGAGCGGTTCCTCAGAGCCACGTGGAGCACCGCCCGGCCCTGGGCAGGTCAAACACCACCCAGAGGAGAAGGTACAGAAACACACAGACACAGGCGAGATGAAACGAAGACACATGAAAACACAATTCTAAATAAGATCAAAAGCTTGTACTTATATTATGTTTTGGAGAGGACATCATTGTAAAACTTGTGTTAGAGTGGACCCATACGTAGCCTCAACACATGTGAAACAGGAGATATTTCAAACCTCCATCTCAGCCCTAGAAATTTCAGAGAGCAGCCCTCTAGTCCTTCTTGGTTGTGTGAATACGATTGAAATACAGTTAAATTGACGATAAACCCATGAACAGCCGACTCGCCGATATCAATTTCAGCTGAATCATTTATTTAATCGGCGCCGCTCACTCACCACCTACTCCCACACCATCCTCTAGTGGAGATCACAAAACTACCGTCTTCAACTCAAAGTCTTTCTGTTGCTGCCATCTACCAGCCGTTAGCAGTGGACCTCCCTCCACTCCTCACGGCTGGGGGGGATGCGATGCCCTGCTGGCTGGCCTACCACCACACCCGACACTCCTACCGCCACACCCTGATGAACCTCGACATGTGTTTCAAAACGCCACAGCACCTGGTCTGGTCTTCAGCCAAACAAAGTGTGCAGATTATGCCTGTCTTCATCTCAATCCACTCATTGCACACCCAGGTACCATGTCCCAAGCCACCCTTTCAGGTCTGAAAACAGACGATATCCGACGATACCTCCCGCTGTGTGGGACCGATGATCAGATCTGAGATCTCGCTCTGACTTTGACCTTTGACAACAAACGGTTATGGATTCCTACAGATATCCTGCACTCGGACACATTTTAATGGTTTAATTATATCGTTTTAATCCTTACTTGCTAATGTGATTTTCAGTAAATAATGAGACAGTTGTCTGGTGTTATGGTGACCATGGTTGCGCCTCGGAAGAAAAATCACAGTGTTCTACAGTTTGGTGTGCAATGCTGCACCTCTGTGAAGTTGATCTTGTCTCCAGAGAACATCTTCTCTCTAGCAGCCTCCACACCTCTTGACCTGGCCTGAAAACAAAAGTAGATCTGTTGGTGTACCTGGAGGTAAAATAGTAATCTATGTACACACACGCATGCACGCACGCACGCACGCACACACACACACACACACACATACACACATTTTAAAACGTGTATCTTTCATTTCAACATCTTGTGGAGTCGGTTAATTCCTGATGAGAAGAATAACTCACCAGCTCCACCAGCATCTTCTTCACTTCATCGGTGATGAGATTCTTGGAGTAATCCAGGAGAATGTCTCCATCTTCAGTCTTTAGTGTTGTGCTGTGACCACCAGATCACAAGGAAGACACAAGTAAAACGACTACAACACAATACAACAATAATAACGAACACCATGCCATTAATAACTATGAGGTAACATGCAGTTGTATGTTGTCAAATCTAATACCAACAGAATAACACAGATTAAATCTCCCTTTGAATTCTTAGAGTTATAGCATAAGTAACCAATCACGATATATACCTGAAGTCACCAGCACACTTTTTTAAATATACTGTAGTCATACAGTGATATTCTGCATGTTGTAAGAGTTACATATCTTGTTTGGCATTGAAAATCCTTCTATTATTATTAACACAACATAAAAACATAACATTCTTTGTGGCAAATGGATACCTGAATTTGTTGAATCTCTCCTTGTCAGCCTCAAACATATGCCTCAAATTGAGGTTCAAGGAGTGGGCTGTGCACCAGTCCTGCAGTTTATGGAAGGTGGGATCTTGTGTGAGGCCCATACTGTCTGCGTGGTCTTGCCTTGGTTCGTTGTTTAGCTCTACTAGCCTGGCTGGAGTGGCAGGGAACAGTTCAGGGTGAAGCCTTTTGAAGGGCAACCAGGCAGACACCCAGCAGGCCCCTCCCACGTGCGATCCAAGCTCCAGAACACTGCATGCCACTCGTCCACACTGCACTGCTCTGTGACTTGCCCTGTTGTTGGTAGAAGGTCAGCATAGCACAGGTTTTAGTCAATCTACAAACATGCTCAAACACTCTAGTTCATTGATAGTTGCTTTCAATAAAAAATAATACTACATTGGATTAGGACCAGTTGATCGGCAATTAGGACCTTGCATAATATTGTACGCTACACAATACAATACTCATTCACATATAGTGTTTACATTTCATGAATAGACATTATAGGAGGAGCACGGTTTGTAATTTGTCATTAAAAACTTTATTGTGATATTTTGTGTGTAAGTGTACTTACAAAAAATACCCCAAAACATTAACTGGGGAGGAACATAGACTAGTATTAGGGACAGGACCACGGACTGTAAAAGGACAGGACATACAATAATAAGCGTTTGTCGCCCTCTCGCGGTCTACTTGCATTAAACATCTACGTTTAACCTAAATTCGGCCACCAGGGGGCGACGATACCCACAAATGATGCTTTTAACGCAACAGTCTAATCAAAACTTTATCTTTCAAAAACATCTCAGAGAATCACCCCACACGTAGTCCGTATAGACCACTCTAGCACGGAAGAACAGACCAATTAAGTTTATTTCGGTAATTAGAGAACACATGAGCAGAATGGGTGTGAACGTCCGTTGTATATTCCCCAAGCTTTGGCGCCCCCCGGTTTAGCAACGGGAACGTCTCGTGCTGTGTACACACAGACGGGGGATTCGCTGTCAAGAGGGTGGACTCCTGGAGCTGGTGAGCGACGTGCTTACTAATTAACATTACCGACACCTTTTTTTGCCCCCTACGTTTTACCGACGCGCGTTGTATTTCACCGATCACAACGGCGTCGGCTGTGGATCGGCGTCCGGGGGGGGGAGGATTTTACCGCATCAAGTACACTTCGCCCGTTCCCTCTCAACGCTAAGAATAGTGTCGCAGAGAGCTAGCTCGGTAGCTAGCCGTAGCCCAGTTAGCTCCCTAGCCAGCGCTGCTAGCACAACATCAGCTAACGAGGACCAGCTAGCGACCCTCCGCTGGCTCTGTGTGGCTAGTCCGCTCACTGTCAGCTGGGAAACGCAGACGGACAAGAGGGTTCGGGTTTTGCCAGCCTTTCTTCTTCCCCCCCACCCTTCCTAGTATGTAACGCTTCATGGTTTCGTGTTCCAATTGCATTGGAAATGGCTAAAAGTGGTGTGTATTTAGGGCGTTAAAGGGCCGTATTAATAGCTTGCGACATAGTGTTCCCATGACTTGGGCCATGTCATCTCACAGAGTTTCGATGAACCTGATCAACTGCGCTTGCGGGGATTCCTTTGCACCTTCCTGCTAAATAGTGATCTAATTCTTAAATATGTTGTAGCGAGTATTTAATACGTCGTTGTGTTACTTCCGTGCGTTCTCCAAGTTGTTTATTCTAGTAACGGGAGTACCAGTGCTTCATTGGTTACGATGAGGATTCACCAGCTTGTGGCAATGCTACGCTTGCTTGTTTAGCTGCAATGTAAGTACCTGCAAATGCAAATAATTACAAAATCGAACCAATAAATAATAATAAGTAAATGTGATAAGTGTATACGTGTCGCCTGTGCATCAAATTCTCCCAGCCAGTGACTTTTGGTTGATGTGAGCCGTGTCGTGTTTGTCATTTAGTACTGCATAGTTGCACTAGTGATAGTATTTACTTGTTGTTAGTTGTTGTTTTTTCTAATCAGGATAAAATAACAACGCCCTCACGTCAGCTGGGGTCCTTGTAGTCAAACTAAATACCTCCGCTGTTGCCTTGCATGTCAAACCAAGGGTTGGGTCGCCCTCAAACAAAGTTAATCTATTTCAACATTTCGGAATTGTCAAAGTATTGGGGGCGTTGTCCGTGATTCCTGAAAGCCATTTCGCCTTTTATAATGTAAAATTATAACGTGTACTAGAAGGATGTTACTTATTTAATGAAATGTTGAAATCAGGGCGAGCAAGTTTGACATCTTTTAACCAGTTTTCCCATGTTTTTTTAATTACAAATTCTTGTTTGAGGTGATGAGTCAAGTTGCAATGTATATGACGAGTTGTAACATGACTAAAGTTACCGTTTGTTTTTAGAGCTGATAAAACATGTTAATTTTCAATGAAAGATTATCATTCAGTTGATTTTGAATTTTCGATGAGCCTTTTCATAAAACTAATAGACATGGCCAGAACGGAGGTGCTTCAACATTCTACTAGTTTGGCTACAGCATTTGGGTCCTATTCAGCATCACGTTTGCTTATTATCACCCAGACTGGCACTTGGCTTAGAGTTGTTTTCCTTGCTGTTATTAAGCCCCATCACCAAGAGCAACACTTTCCTCTCTCTAACACTGAATCCGGATGCATGTGTGAGGAAGTCAAACCTAGAGTCACAAGATCTCTGTTTGCGAGTCCCCCGGGGTGGAGGTGGTGGTGTTGTTGGTGGAGGGGGGAGTACAGCACAAGCCCACGTTGTACCGCTGCTGTCTCCACAGGCCAAAGTGATGTTTTCCTTCAACAAAGCAGCTTTCTAGGGTTGCTCCTGCGGTGTAGCTTCAGATTCTGCAGTTCGCAGACTGTCACAATGGAATCTTTGATGGGTGGGGTGACCCAGGTTCACATTACAAGGACTCTTTCTGCTGCTTTGTAGGAGCTTTTTTTACTGTTGTCCAGTTTATGAACCACGTCCGTTTATAAGAAATGATATGCTTGCATATCTGGTGACTCATTTTTCCAGCTTTATTTTATTCCATCTCGTCTTTGGGGAACATTCGAAAGAATCTGTCCGTGTGTGTGCGTGTGTAGCTTCAGTTCATGGCCATGTTCGCTGATATAAACTGAGCAGGATGTGAGGATGATGTCATTGAAAAACAGGTGTAGCTTAATGTTGCCCTCAGGTCTTGGCTGTGCCTTCCGCTGCCCCAACACCTATTCTCAAATGTGTGAGGATGTTTGAATTAGAATTTCTGGAAAAAGATTAGAAAGAACCCATACCCAATCAAATGACAACAGTTTTAAGTGAGATATTATATTGAATACTTTATTTACAAGTCCAAATGGTTTGCATGCTACGTGCTACTTTTATTCAAAAAACCCTGAACTCCTAAGGTGATGGAGTTGTTTGATAATGGGCCCTTAATTTGTAAACTGGTTTCTCCCTATTTTTCAGTATCTCTTATTGTTAATATCATCAAGTCTGATATAACAACGATGCTTTACAATTACAAGTGCTTACAGTTCCAGCTGTTGCTGTTCCAATCTGTCAGACTTTTGATTCTTGTGGAAAAAGTAGAGGACAGAGGCCTGCAAGGGACCCGATCACTGGCCAAGTGGCTCCGGTACCATTACTGACAGTTTGTAGGCACAGGACCTATGTGCTTGGACATGCCACTCAATAATATGATCATGTTGTAGTTTGACAGAAGATACTGACACCCGTTGTAAGACCTGGCCCGGGAACAGGGAGGTGTTCGTCTTGACGTCATGCCAAAACAATATACAAACGGAGTGCTCTAGTCTTTACATGCCTCATTTGCAGCACAATCATAAATCCAGTCTCATAAGGACATGTAACAAATGTAGGGCAACAGACAAAGCATTTTGTCCCATTGCCAGAGCAAGCTTAGAGAAATTACCTGACCATGAGTGGACTTGAACATTAACATCATATGTTGGGTGACGGCCACCCTTATTGGCTCGTAATTCTCCTGCCTATGTATGCAGAGAGGTAAATGTATGCTTTAGCCCTCCCATTGTGCAAGGATTTTCCATCAGATGGAGAAACGTAATGCAACACTGTTTTCACGATTCCTGCCCAGAAATTGGCTTCATTCTGTGTTTTTGGTTAAGATTGCACAGCTGGTGAATAAGTATCGGGTTAACTTGAACAGCGTGTCTTTTTACTCTGCTAACTACCACTTAATGAAAGCAATATTCTACAGCAAAAAAAACCAAAACACACCACACCTATTTGTTGAGTAGATGAAGGAGTCGGCCTCTGGGTGAATAAGGCTTGTGGGGTGTTCAATCATGAGAAGTCTCTTAACTCCAGGGAAACCAGCGCAGGTCTAGCAAGCAGCCTGGTTTTTGTTTTTTTTGCCCCACAGCCAAAGATTCCCACTGAGATGCATTGGCTTTTGTGCAGGGCGGAGATGACTGCAGCGTTCAAGAATGCAGGCTACCTTACAACACTCCAGTAATGTGACACCTAGTGCATTTTGTGGTTCCTTTTTTAAAACTCATCCTATTATTGGAAGTTCCTAAAGCAGCGCACCATTGCTTGCCATGCCGGTATGGGTTGTGCAGGGCGTCTTGCTCAAGGACACTTAAGCAGCAGGGAAGGCTTGCTGACAACTGTGGACTTAAACACTGGCGCTATGTTTGAAGAGCGATCGATATGCCACACTGTGCCGTCCTTTTCAAGTTAGACCATTGACATATTTCTGTCATATTTCTTTTCAGTGCGTTGTCGTTGCGGTGTTCTGTTTGAGTTTCCTGTGGACATGAATGATTATCCCTCAGTGAGACATTTGAATGGGTAGCATACATATACAGTGTTTTGCCCTATTAACGTCAAACTGTAGTGGATGCTTACTCTACTCTAATCCTCTTTTATTGTCTTCATCAAGCTTTAAAGTGCCGCTCGCTGAACGAATTGAGAAGCTCAACAAACAAACAAACACAAACAAACAGACACAGAAGACTGCATTTCTGGGTGGTCAGGAGACTTTAGTGGCTCCACTAAACTAAGACACAAAGCACAGTCATTAAGGTTGCAAATCACATGCATGTAAATGTGCTCCTTTTACATACATGTTAATGAACCTGATAGACCGGCTTCTTATTAGTCATTTAAACAAACTTGGTGTTTGGTTTTGGGGAAAACTAGGTCAGAATCTTCTTCCTTGCTTCACAGCAACTTGACATAGACTATTTCTTCATCTGTCAGCATTGGTTTGATCCTCCTTGGTCCTGGTTGAAGGAACAGCAGGCATGCATGTAGTATGTGTTTCCACCGCTATAAGTCTCATACCAGTTGTCTTTATGAATGGACCTGACGTCACAGGACCTCTTTTAACATGGCTTATGCCTGTTCAAACTTACCAGTCAGATTACCCAAACATGTCTGAAGGCCAGCAAAGTCAGTGATGTTTGCTTTTTTTGCTTTTTGCCAGGTGATTGATGGTAGACAATTTTCAGGTGGTCACAGCAGGTCTTTTATTTATTGTCTGTAGTTTTGATAAATCATGCTTTGGTGCGACTTTGTGTCATGTTGCTGCACCAGGTGAGATTTGAAGAAAAGGTGGATTTCTCAAACCATATCAGTTATTTTGTCTCAAGTAGGGCAATGGTGTGGATGTTGAAACGTAGCGTCCCAGACTTGTCCCAGACCTGTCCCAAACCTGTCCCAGACCTGTCCCAGACCTTTACATTTAGCGCAGACTCATGATTGCTAGGTTAATAGAACAAGTTTCAAGCACTCATAATTGCTAGGTTGACCCCTTTCTGGTAAACAGCAAGATAGGCCAGACCTCTCCCATATATGTCCCATACATGTCCCATACATGTCCCAGACCTCTCCCATAACTCTCCCAGACCTGTCCCAGACCTGTCCCAGACCTGCCTCAGACCTGCCTCAGACCTGTCCCAGACCAGTCCCAGACCAGTCCCAGACCAGTCCCAGACCTCAAGCCTGTGCTTTGTTCCAACAGCCCGTCTGCTATTTTTATTAGCGCCATAAGCTACTTACAATGTATGCTATGTCATTACAGGCTAACCTAATGTTACCCTGCCTGGTCGCCAGCAGTCTGGATGGCTTTTTCTTTCTTTCTCCCTTTTTTTGCTTTACATTTGTTCAGAACTCTATGAATGGACATCATAAAATGTATCAAGCTTTTTGTCAGTTACAAACAGTTATGTTATGTACAGTATATATGTGTATATTTGACATTTATGGCATGTTTAAAAACAAGACTAAAGCTGGAGACCACAACACAAGCTATAC